>JAJDFF020000117.1:0-25448 GCA_021527025.2 Geoglossum cookeanum
TCCTTTTCAAATAATATTTTATTTTTAAACTATCTATATACTACAGAACCTCTATGCAAAATTCTAGGACCATAGCTCCATATCTGATTTTGGAGTGGGTGGTTGTGGTGGGGTGCCGGAGAAATTCGCTTCCCGGCAAACTCGCGGGGTCCGGCAAACTCGCCGTCAAATACGTTATGTTGATGTTCCAGGGTTTTTTTGATGCTTTTTTCAGTGGGGTTACGGGACTTCAGTCGTTGTGGCTGAGGTGGTTCTCGAGAAATGCAAGGAAGGCGAGGCGAGGATCCACTGTACAAGGCGGATGGGTGGTGCTATTGGCCTAAGGGAGCCTCGGAGAAAGGGATCTTGGAGTGGTTCAAGGGGGGTGATTCACAACTCAGGATGTATATCCCTATTCCACGTTCCCCATTACAAAACTATAAAATCTCGAAAATCAAAGTACGGGCAAGAGGAACATACGATTGTAAAGAGACCATCGACTTCGATCCTAAATAACATGACTTCGTGGGCCTTCACTGTGCTCAGACCCCGTTGAGGTTGTTGACATGGTCCACCCACCAAGATAGGGGTCAGTGCAATGCAAGGACTTTACCAACCAACACTAAACACCTGCCCCCCACCACCACCACCCCGATAAAAACCTACAAACCATCCATCCACCATAAAAACAGAGTCCCCATGTAATAATAATAATAATAACAATAACAACAACACCACCCCGACACTACCTCCGCCGTATTGGGGGTTTCTCCACACCCTCAGAATTCCGCACCAACCCGCGACAGAAACAGCCTCCAATCCAACGAGCGAGCGGGGGGGATTCATCGCGTATTGACAAAGCCGGATTTGACCGCCGGACAAATAGCCGCAAAAGGGGGAACGAATAAGCAAGTAGATTAATTAAAAAAATATACACTCGTATCCAAAGCCAGCCGGTATAAGCAAAAACACCGACCCCCCCCCCTTTCCCTCCTATTTTCCCAATTCCATTTGGGCCGTTTAAGTTTTTGTTTCCGGAAAATTAAGCGTGTGGAGCAAAAGTTTGGGGGAAAGAAAAAAACCCCCGCCCCCCGCCCCGAAATGACTCCGATAATTGCTGGGGAACCTATATTCGTTATGGTTGAGAGATAGGAGATAAAATGTAGCTAAGCTCCGAGTTTGTAGGGTCTGCTAGAGTAATTGGGACGTGGTATGGAAAGAATGGAGTATCGTTAAAGGGGGGGGGTTTCGAAGCAGCTGCACTACCCCCTGGTGCTTTCCGCGGAGTGCCAACTCCAGCGCCGTCTCTCCATAATCATTCCTCACATTGACATCAGCCCCCTTCTCTAAAAACAGCCGTACCACCGCCTCCTCCCCTTGGTCAGCCGCCAACTGCAGCACCGTCTTCCCATGATCATCCTCCGCATTGACATCAGCCCCCTTCTCTACAAGCAGCCGCAATACCTCCTCGTGGTGCTGGTAGAATGCAAAGTGCAGCACCGTCCCCCCATGTCGATACTTCGCATTGACGTCAGCCCCCTTCTCTAAAAGCAACCGTACCACCGCCTCCTCCCCTTTGTAAGCCGCCGATTGCAACACCGTCCACCCACGGTCATCCTCCGCATTGACGTCAGCCCCCTTCTCTATAAGTAGCCGCACTACCGCCTCATGGCCATTGTTAAACGCAAGGTACAGCGCCGTCCGCCCAGATCTACCCCTCTCATTAACGTCAGCTCCCTTCTCTAGAAGCAGCCGTGCCACCTCCATCTGACCCTTGCTAGCCGCCCGTTGCAGTGCCGTCCATTGGCCACCCTCCGCGCTGATGTCGGCCCCCTTCTCTAGAAGCAGCCGCACTACCGCCTCGTGCCCTATGTCGGCCGCCAAGTGCAGCGCCATCTTTCCATCTCTACTCTCCATGTTGGCGTCGGCTCCCTTCTCTAGAAGCAGCCGTGCCACCTCCATCTTGCCCCTGCTAGCCGCCAAGTGCAGCGCCGTCCACCCAAACCTACTCTTCACGTTGACGTCGGCTCCCTTCTCTAAAAGCAGCCGTGTCACCACCTCCTGCCCTATGCAGGCCGCCCAGTGCAGTGCCGTCCACCTATTTTTATCCTTCGCATTGACATCCGCCCCCTTCTCCAGAAGCCGCTGCACTGCTACCTCCTGCCCTTGACTCGCAGCATTGACCAACCCCTTGTCGTAACGGAACGCCCAAGCCATTAGAGCAGCCACTCGTGGAACACGTTCTCTCCGCGTCGGTACGTTCTGAGGCACTTTCTGAGTGACCTGCATCTGCAGTGGTTTGGCACTGGCACTTAGTTCGTCCATAGGTAGGAGAGCCGAAGGAGTTGTTTTCTGTGTCCTTAAAATTTGGATAGATTGTGCTTCGAGAGTGATGAGGTTTTGAGTCGGCGTATTCTGGATTGCTGGCGGATCTAACAATCCAGTAACAGATTGGCTAGTTGTAGGATATTGAGAATCTTCCCACAACTGGTCCAAATCATCCTCACAAGTCTGATCGCTTGAACCATCTTCTAGTGTTTGTTCTTCGAAGCTTCCAGTAGCTATAGCTGATTTGAACCAATTTATAATGAAGTCCCTATTAGCATCAAAGGCTGCCACTGTTATCCCAATATCCTCCAGTTCTTTCCGAATAGTACGCCACGTTTGCTTTTCGTCTGTGGAAAGAGACTCGACTGTCTGAGTCGTGACAACTGAACCTTCGCGTTTTCCATCTTGAAACTCTTGCAGGAATTTGTCAAGTTTTTTCTCAATGACAACTTGAGTTGTGCTACATTCACGTCAGTATATTTTTAACGCATACTGGTGACTCTAAATTTAGTAAACGAAAGGGGTAACCGCACCTAATGAACGCTGTGAGCAGAAGTGTATTTGAAGTCAGCCGGGATCTCAGCTCTGCAATATCATGACTACCCCATTTCATTCGATCCCAAGTTCGTTTGCTCTGTGTCCCTAAGCTTTCATACTTATCGACAAGGCTCTGTAATTCTTCCAAAACATCACGGCATCCATCTCCGATTGTTTTCAGACGGGCTTGCCTCGCCGATGAAAGAGTTTCAGCGGAGAGGTTTTCCTCGATCTCCTTGAGCAGGACATGCAAAGACAAGACTTCGTGAGATATATTTTTGAAGCTTTCTGGCGCGTCTTTGCATGACCTGTAGGCTTTCCATGCGAGCTGTCCAAGAAGAACGATGTCGCCAATGCTGTATCCGAAACTCATGCTTCAGGCCGCTAATGTTGACAGCCAAGTTAGAGGCCTCAGGAGCGGGTACTGTGGAGAGTATCAGTGCCGGCGAGTAGTATGCTCAATGCTCTCGTTCGTGTGCTCTAGTGCTACGAAAAAACGAGCGGCAGCGAGGTAGGTAAGCTACCCGCGTCAAGAATCCTAGCTAATCGCCCAGGCTCAGAATCTGCCTCCACAGTACTAGAAAGAGCGTGGCTGTCAGTGAAAAGTCGATTTATGCTCCAGCTTTCATCGTCACATCTATGGGGCGCGGTTATAGGTTCAATTAGCAAGCGGGGCTATATAGAAAAAGTAATAATTCTTGGCACTAGAAGAAAACAGAAATCCATAAACCCATCACCCGTGCTCACCTAGTTAGCGCCGCTTTAAATGGTGAGCCTGGGTGAGCCTCACCCTGAGCTCGCGCGAGCCGGGTGAGCCGAGGTGACGCTCACCCTGAGTTCGCGCGAGCATACCACTTCATCCTTTACGTCCCGCATTGGCACCCCAAACATAGCCCAGTGGACTTGGAGCCCAAAATGGACCCAGGCCCAGAGATAAAGGGCGTTGGGTACCCTTCTGGCCTGGTTATCCTTCGACTCTGGTTTGCTATTGTTCAACTAGCCTGCTATCTGGCCTACTATCCTTTACTTCGGCCTACTACCATTTGACTCTGGCCTACTATCGTTCGACTCTGGCCTGCTATCCTTTGACTTTGGCCTACTATCATTCAACTCTGGTCTGCTATTCTGGCCTGCACTCCTTCAACTCTGGTCTGCTATCCTTCGATTCTGACCTCTCTCAAATATATACTACAATGGGTCAGAAGGCACCTATGGCAATAGAGTTACTAAAAGGAGCTACAGCTAGAGGCTATCAAGTCGGTATGCATAAGGAAAAGGACACTATAAAGGAGGGACCCAAATATGTCAAAAAAACACTCAGTGATCAAAATTGGGTTTTAAGTCATTATACGAAGTAAGCATCACTTTCGCTATAGTATCCTAAAGACCTATACTAATTATTTGACATAGGTGGGTTGAATATATAAAGATAGAAAAAGAAGGAGAGAGGGAAAAGAGCAAGGCAGAAAGGGTGAATAGTGTGGAAGGCACTGAGTTCAAATACTGCTTCCTAAAGAAGGTACCTTGTCCAGATTTAGTCACTACCAAAGACTTCTTTTGCTTTCACATTGCTCTTAGCTAAGAAAGAATTAGGGACAAGACGACATTTGACTCAGTAAATACTTTTGCTGAATAGTTCTTTGCTGGTTTCACTCGGGTTACTGGAACTATTATTAGTGTTACGAACCTCCGATCTGAGCCCCCAATCGTCTCCGAGCTAGCCTCCACGAGCCGCATCAAGCCGCATGAGCTCATTGCCAGACCCACAAACCTCACGCAAAGCCCTCGAACCTCTACATGCCTTAACCATGATGCAAGCCTCTATACAGACCTCAACCACGCTGCCTAATGAACCTATGGACCCAACGAACCTACGGACAGACCAACCGCGAACCATTACCGCTCGTAGTATAGCCAGCTGGCGGCTGGCATGGCTCATGATAATCCATGGCAGGTTCGAGAGTTTCCTCTTCTCATGCACATAAACGCGAGGCCTCCTTCTATATCTCCTCTCTTCTTTAGCTTTGAATTGTCGAATAGAAGTAGTCCTACCTTGCTTTTCAAGGGCCCGGAATCTACGTTTGTGACAATTAGTGAGGAATATAGGAATTCAATTTATAACATAAGTCCCTCTAATACACCTGTTATGTTAGGCTACTCTAATAATGAGGCTTCTTTTAGTGGGTAAGAACTGCCCTAACTGAGGAACGTCTTATTGTAAACACCAAAAAGCCAAAACATTTATTCGGTAAATGTAACAGAGCCATGAGAGCTCGGACCACGGAGTGAGCCTTGCTCGCATTGCCAAGGTTCACAGTTCGCAAACCCTTTAAGAGACTAACAAAAATGCTTCTTGCAACCTCATCGGTCAATGCACCTATTGTACATAGACTATCGTTAGCATAAACCGACTATATATATACTACGAACCTCGAACACATATACAAACCAATAGTTCATAGCCCTGCCGAGACAACCACCTAATTGTGACCCCGTACGAGCACCTGTGACCACTCACCCAGACCCTAACACTTGTTATGAGGATAGTATTGATTGTAGAAACTTATCTTCTCTAGTTACTTAGACTGAGAAAGGTATTGCTCAATATAGAGCTAAGCACAAAAGAGCAAATACTCAAGAGTTGAGTGCTTATTAGCAAGAGAATAGACAGAGTATTGAAGGAGACAATATTGAAGAAGATGAATTAGCTGAAAGAGAGTTAGCAAGACTTATAGCTACTCAAGGTAAAGCTGAACCTCTATAGACTAAAATAAAGGACTTAGTTAGTATGACAATAGCAGGAAAGACTTTAATATAATCTAATATAAGATTAAGAAATCATCAGCTTAATCCTCAAAAATAAGGTAGTTGCTAAATTATAAATACTCTCTTTTCTTTTTAATCTAAAAAAGATGCTCAATTGATTATAATAGAGTATATAAGTATAGCTAGCTGTATATTGTTATAGCTAGCTATATGTTTTTATAGTTGATAAATATTGCTAATATAGGTCAGTGACGATTGAGACTCTGCACAATATTCAGAATGCTTGAAATGTTACAACACTATGACATATTTCTTAAGCATTATATATGTAGAAGCATTACTACAATAGTTAGAACAATAGCAGCTGTTGATTTCAGGTCTATGAGGTGGAGTGGAATACTGATGGCTTGAACGATATATGAGTAGGGCATATAAACGATTGTATTACGACTAGCTAGCTAGACTATAAGATGGGCGCATCCAGGCGCCTTAAGTGCTTCATGAGGTTTACTCCACGAACCTCTGACTAGTGAGGATAATGAGTCATAGCTGGTGTGACTCGACTTAAGCTTTAGGTAGCTGTAGGCTACCTTCTGTGATGACGTCATGAGTATTTCCCAACAGTAGTGAATGTATTGCTACATACTTCACCTCCTTATATTCAACAATGAAAAGTTTTCACAGCAGCGAAAAGTTTTCATTAATAGTGAAAACTTTTCACAGCTGATGAAAACTTTTCACTACTAATAAAATGTTTTCATAGCTAGCCACAACAAGCTGTACTATTAAATAGCAGCATATACTACATATTAGCAACCTCAATTTTTGAATGCACTTTGCGAACGGCGTACGCCGCTCGCAAAGCACTCCGCTCAACGAGCGGCGTACACAGTTCGCGAAGTGCGTACGCACTTCACGAAGCGATATTCTCCACGAGCTGCATGCAACATATGTAACTATAGGCAAAAAAATATAGCTGGTTTCATAGTATAGTTATAAATATAGTATTATGTGCATTTAAATATTTTAATACTAGAGAGATAGAGATAGAAAGAGGAAGCCTGTAATTGTTTCGGAGAGTTAAAGCTTGCCTTGACGGTGCTGGCTAGGTCCGTAACAGAGAGCAGTAGTATGTGTAGCTGAGCTGGGATTGGGAGGATGTGGAATATCGCGAGAGAGGCCTTTTGTATGGGCGCGCGGCTGGGAGGTGGGATCCGCGCACTCGTACTTAGGGTACTATTGTTCTTGTTAATATAGATGTTTGTGAAAAAAGGTATCTAGATCTTGATGCTCTTCTAGCTTGGATGCTTCGGCGCTGTTTTTTTTTGGAATGTTTCCGCCGCCTAAAGCGTATTTTTGGCGCAAGCTAAACCACCACACACACACTATGGCTCGCAGAATGCAGCTTGGAAACTTTCACCTTCGCCCTTTCTTTGTCTTTGATGGGCAGGGTTTGTCGTTTGTAAATTCTGCATTGATCCTAGGTCAACCTTGTAATCGGTGGTATGTTCGCCCGTCGGGCACGACCCTAGGCCCGAATACTATACCGCCCGGCTGAAGCAATAGGCGGTAACGGCGCATTGAACGAAAAAAACGTGTCAACATTACAAGCGCCGTGATGGCGAGAGAGGAAAGGAACTGGCAGGGGTGATATTCCTGCTATTGTATCTCCGGGATATCCACTAGCTGAGCCGATCGGGAGCAACATCGTCAGTACGCAGCACTTCTCTCGGCCCAACGCAAAGGGAAAGGGAAAGTCGTCTGTACGACTATAGGAAACGTCCTAGTTTGCTAGGCATGGGAATGGAAATCGGTTCCCTCCCGGCGACGAAAGCTGCAGGTTGGTGATCTCAGCGATGCATCAATGGACGTGGGACACGAATTTAATTTTCCATTTCTGCACACAGCTCTCTCGCGCTCTCTGCCCTACACCGCATCCTCTGCTCAGCTGCTTCCGCCAAGAGTGTTTTCCGGCTCGATTCGGACCCCCAGGCTGTTTATTCCCTTTCCACTCCTGTCGGCGGTGCAGCTTCGGGCGGTCCACCATGCCCCTTTTGGTGCGCTTCCATGGGCGACGGGACCTTGGCGGGGCCTTGGCGGGGCCTTGGCGGGGCCTTGGCGGGTATCCCTCCACTGTTGGAACTGCAGCCCAAATAATGCTCGACCGCCATTGCAATATTGCACACCGCCAGAGCTCAGTCAAAGTTGCGTAGCTACGGCTGAGCCTTTGGCTGAAGCCTTGGCTAAAGCCTTGGCTAGACCTTTGGCTGCAGTGTCACGTGCCAGACACCCGCCCCTTAGCCCTATATATTTCTCAACAGAGGGAGCATTCAGATATATGCCCATCGGCTTTGACGCGCATCTCTACAGGCAACACAAAGCCATTTCCCAGGCCAACCCGCCATTGTTTGGTCATAATGATCCCCCCCCGCTTTCTTCCACCAATTGTTATTACTGTCCTTTCGTCAGCACTTTACCTCGCGCAGGCATGTCCTCACGGCGGAATTACGACAGAAGCGCTGATTCCCTTCCTCAACAACCCCAACAGCGACTTTAATTTCGATACCGTACCCGAAGTGAATGTGTGGTTCTCCCGCACTGTTAGCGGTGTCGAGGGTGAGATTAGTAGGTCCTATGAATTTCCGGTGGATACGGGGAGTTGTGGAATTCTCATGGACAGGCCATCATTGAAGGACGTGACGGACGCCGAGATGGCGACTGGCAGGCCAGGATTTCAGTTCCTCACAAGTAGCAAACTCCTCTACACGGGAACCTGGATTCAGAGGAACGTTTACTTTAACTACGAGACTGGGGATGACGTTAAGGCCGTTCTAGAAATCCTCGTTGTGTCAGCGAAAACCCACTGTCCCGATTACGAACTAGGCGTTGACGGGGCTAGTTGTCCACATACAACAAGAAAAGAACTCAAGCTCGACAACATCAGAGTGATGGGAATTGGCTTCGGGCGTACAGGTGATGGACAGCCCCAGGGAACGCCCGACAAAAACCCAATATTGAATGTCCAGGAGATACGCCACGCCTCAATAACAACAATGAGTTTTTGGCCGGGGTGGATAATCTCGCCAGCGGGCCTCACGGTTGGGCTGACAGAGCACAATTACGATGATCCCGGTTATCAACAACACGCAGTAAAGCTTCCTGGTCCGTCTGGCGGATCCGGCGGCTCACCGCCTACGCTACCGTACCACTACCAATGGGGCGAAGTCAAAGGCTCCGTGTCTGTAGTCCAAAACCCCGCTGTCAGCCCTCCTAAAACCTTCCCTGTCATTGAATGCTCAGTACTCCTCGACACCGGTGTGGATCAAGCATACATCAGGGTGCCCAAAAACACGAAATATAACACTCATCCTGAAGCTGGCACCGGCAATGGGATAATGGACACCGACGAGAGGGTCAGTATCGTGTTTGGGCCCCCCACATCAACAACGGAGACCTTCACTGTTGACGACATGACCAACAAAGTCACCCCTCGGATTACCTACAGCTACGAGGACGACAGCAGGCATCCGTTTGTTAACACCGGAAGACATGCCTTCCGCTCTTGGAATGCCGCCTACGACCCAGTCTGCGGCGAGATATCGTTTCTTCCACATTAGTGGGGCACTGGCCGAGGGGGGGAAAGGGTTATACTGTCTCGGATTAGAAAAAACATGCTTTTGAATCAACAATGTCAAGCGGATCTTCCAACTCCTCCTCTCTTTTTTTTCTTTTCTTTTCGTTTTTTTTTTTTTTTTGTGCCCACCCATTGCTATTTCTCCACATCTCCCTAGACTGTAGACTTTCGTTGCATGCACACGCACACACACTCCCACCAAATGTATTCTAGAGGACGTTATAGAGGCAGATTTTGTACTAGCAGTTACATCACACACTCTCTTAGCAGGGGGTTTGGTTTTTATCTTACATTTTACTTTCTCAACTTTGTTGGAGCGGAAGAATAGAAGGGCTATTAAAGGACGCAATAATAACAATAATATAGACGGGGTTTCCAAATGGATTGAATTTTTTTTTCTTTGCTGTTCCATATATATATATATATATGTCTGTGTGTATGTATATATGTATGTGTTCCAAAAAACGGGATAACAATATAGTCCCTGTTGGATGGAACTTGACATGACGAAGTACGTACTATTGAGGTTCAGAGGTACAACGCAGCCAAGGCGCTAACCCGCAACAGCCATCCATCCTCCCATGTTTCTTTTTTCATTTATAATTTTTTTTTTCAGATAAGGTCTGAAATACCACGGTTTTTAAACGTATTGACGAGTATACTATGGTTTTAGAAACGTTGGACTACCATACTACTTTTTTTTAGTGAAATTTCCTGCAATACCACAATTCGCTGAAACCTGCATTGCATTGCATATGCGCACAATAAAAATTTTTTGAGACTTCTATAATAGATTAGATATTGCAACTATGCCAGTATCTCATATTCCAAAGCCATTGCAAGCAGAGTTTGAGTCTTTAGATGCTGCAAAGTATGCTATTCACTCTTATACTGTTGAGCAGGGCGAACCCTATATTGTTACGTATTCTGATGCAACTCAATATCTTCTTGCTTGTCAAGATAAGTTTTGCAAGTTTCGCATTCGAGCAGCAGCTCTGGGGGGGTCAAAATTCCGCATTACTCAATTTACTTCGCATACCTATAGTCTACAGATTTATCAAACCTTTCAGCAAGCTCATTTGGTTGCATTCCTCATAGAGCATCATCGACAATTGGTAGCTAGCAATTGAGAAACTCTTCCTAGTCAGATCCAAAGTGCTGAATGGCTTCAATACGGCAATTCTATAAGTTATAAGCAAGTATGGCAAACATGTGAAACTTTAAAAGAAGAGTTAGAAGGTATTGAAGAGGATGGTTTTAAAAAACTTCCAAATCTTATTGATTTATTGTTTAAGGAAGATGATATGAATCATGGCGTTATTAAAGTTGATCAAGATAGAGTCTATTTATATTTTATTGTATTAATTAGCATACTTATCAGTATACATGCTGATATGCTTACTGATATGCTGATCAGAATGCTTGCTAGCATATTTATCAAAATACTTATCAGCATACTTATTAGCATATAGTATATTAATTAGCAATACTAATATTTAAGAAGACAGATTTCTTCAATGTTTTATTGCATCGGCAGCTATGAGATCAGCTTTTGAAGCCTGCCGACTATTGGTAGCCTTAGACGGCTGTTATACAAAGTCTCGATATCAAATGACACTTCTTATTGCTTGTACTATTGATGGCAACAATGAGATTCTTCTACCTCTTTCTTGGGCTGTAGTTCCAATTGAGGACAGCGAGAATTGGATATGGTTTTTGCAATTCTTAAAGGATGCTATACTCGGCCTTGATACTGCTGGAATCACTATTATTAGTGATCAAGATAAGGGATTATAGAAAGCAGTTTCTGAAGTGCTTTTAGAAGCTCATCATAGCTGCTGTTGTCAGCATCTTACAGCTTAGCTTGCAGAAATCTATTTTGAAGGGCAGTGAAAGCATATATAGAGGCTGCATTTGAAAAGGCTATGGAGAGAATAAAAGAAGAGAAGGAAGCTGCATATCAATATCTTCAAGATATTTCAGCAGCTCTTTGGGCTTAGCATACTTTTCTGGCTCCACGATTTGGTCATATTACGTCAAATATTGCTGAATCTATCAACTACTCTTAGAATAGCATTCGGGAACTGCCGATACTTCAGCTGCTTATTGCAATTTGGGACAGTATAATATCTACAATATATAATCGTTAGAATCAACAACATAAGTCTGATCAAGTTACAAACTATGTACAACTACAATTATTAGAAAGATATCAACAAAGTCGCTGTTTTACAGTACGCTCAGTAAAAGAGGGGTTAGCAAAGATTTATATTTCTAATAGTCCTAGTTATATTGTGAATTTTCAAGAAAAGGAGTACTCTTGCGACGAGTTTCAAGAATATCAAATTCCTTATTGTTATGCTATTGCTGTTTGTTTAGCTTAAGGAAAAGATCCTTATGTATATATCGAGGAGTGGTATTTATTAGAATACCATCAGTTTACTTACTTATGATCTATGATACCTATTCGAGAAGAAGATTTGGTAGAGGAGGATGAAGGATGCAAAGCTCCAATATTAAAGAAGTAGCAAGGATGGCCAAAGAAGAGGAGGTTCCATAAAGGTGAAGGTAAACAGATACAGCGTTGTATGCACTGTGGGCAGAGTGGACATAATCGAAGAAGCTATCGAGATGCAGCAGAAAGAGCATAGCAATAAGAGCCCATCCTCCAGCACTATTATGTTTTCCAGTAGGGCTTCAAGCTCTGTGCTATCTACATCATAATCTCTTTTATTCCATCTACCTTCCACGCATGTTGATGGCAGCTCTAACCTTACTCCTATCACTTTCTTTTAAGTGACATTTATCAAACCAGATAATGAAACAGTAAGCATAGCTATAATGCCACGGTTCATGTCACGGCTAGCATCATAATGGCTGCAAGCTGCTACTACCATGCTTAAGATATGCAGTTATTGTTACGAACCTCTAATCTGAGCCTCTGATCTAGCCTCCACAAGCCGCATCGAGCCGCATGAGCTCATCGCCAGACCCACGAACCTTGCGTAAAGCCCTTGAACTTCTACACGGACCTTAACCATAATGCAAGCCTCTACACAGACCTCAACCATGCTGCCCAACGAACCTACAAACGCCACGAACCACTACCGCTCGTAGTATAGCCAGCGGACACAACCACGGCTGGCATGGCTCATGACAGTTCGTGGTGGATTCAAGAACTCTCTCTTCTTATATATATAAACGTGAGGTCTCCTTCTATACCTCCTCTCTTCTTTAGCTTTGAATGGTCGAATAGAAGTAGTCCTACCTTGCTTTCCAAGCACCCTGAATCTACGTTCATGACAGTTATCTGCATCTGAAGTTAGGTCTGTGCAGTGTCTCTAGGAGTATATAGCTAGTTGGCACCTGTATCCCCTTTCATGCTATAGTGTAATGGGTCCATGAGAGCTTGGACCGCGGAGCGAGCCTTGCTCGCTCAGCCAAGGTTCGCGGCTTACAAACCCCTTAAGAAGACCGACGAAGATGCTTCTTGCAACCTCATTGGTCAACATGCATATTATACATAGACTACTATTAGAATAACCCGACCGTACATACTCCTGAACCTTATATCAATACGAACCACTAGTTTGTAGTACGTTTGAGACATCTGTCTAAACAATACCAAGCCCGAGCACCTACGGCCACCCGCCTGGACCCTCACATGTAGCTTAGAAATCTTGTCTTTAGCAATCCAATCCACATATGCTTTTTAAGCACCCGGAATTAGCATTAGTGACATATAGTAAAAAGAGCAAAAACCCACCTTTTCTACCAGTCCTGTAGTGACAAAGCGATAAATAAATTATCTAGGAGATTTTTTGCTTTTGCCTTTATGCAAAATAGTCGCAGACAATAGAAGTGGGCTGTTACTACAGACCAGACTGATAGAAAATAAATGAATTTTAAGTAATCAAAGGGAATTGAACCTGCAACCTCCAGTACAAGTCACAATTAGTAGACCGGCCAATCTACCACTGCAATGTTTCCCTTATGGTTAAATTACATAGCTTTAATTACACTTTATCCCGTCTCATTCATTTCATCCTATCTTGTAACTATAAGCCTCCATCCCATTCACCTCATGGTTGCGATGTAGTTTACTGCTAATTAATCTAAACGATTTGTGGTATTGCAGGAAGTTTCACTAAAAAAAAGTGATATAGTTGATTAACGTTTCTAAAACCATAGTATACTCACCAATACATTTAAAAACCGTGGTATTTCAGACTTTATCCATTTTGTTTTTTATTTAACCTGCCTTTATTCGCAGAAAATAGGATATAACAGACTTTTTGTCGTTGAAGATAGATAGATAGGTACTGGTGTTTTTTGATTGAATTCAATGAATAGTAGTAGGTTTGGAGGTTGGCTATGGGATGACAGCTGGGGATACACCTGCAATGCGGATCAACAAAAAAACAAAAATGATATATGTACAAGTGCACCAATCATGCCAGAACAACAAATACTCCCCCTACCCGATTTCCGGTGTGCATAACTCGACCCATCGGCTTGTGCTTCCTAAGGTTTGCTTTTTTTCATTGATTCAGCCTTATGTGGATATAGTATAAGCTTTTAGCTATGCAGGGTGGTCAAATAAAAGAGCAGCTCTGGGCTGTGAGGCTGAAAAAGGTGAGGTATTTTAGAGGGGAGGAAGCCTTATTCTTTTTTTGGCGGATGCATATATCATCATTGCTTTCCTAAGCAGCCAGCACTGACTTACTGCCCATCTCATATGTTTTGGTTGTCGTCGGGTTGTTTATTTTTTTATTTTGCTCAGATAAACTCGCGGTGCTAGGGAAAAGAAAGAAATGGGAGGCAGAATGGGAATGGTGTGGGATAGAGCTGGGTAGGCTGCAGCATAGGTGCTTGTCGCTGGGTTGTTAGTGCTATATGGGTTTGCAGTATTTTGCGGCGTAAAGGGGGATTATGGTATTGGCGTGCTGCGCAAGAATCTGGATTGTAGGTTGAGCAGAATGGTGTTTGTTGTTTTCTTCAACCAGCTTCCCCTCAGTGTCTTCGCTATGTTGTTGAGTAATTGTTCAGGCTATATGTGGCTTAGGACACAGAAGCAGGGAACGCGGCAGTACCGCTTCTGGTGCTTGGTCATCTGCCTACTAAGCATTCTGGGGACTCTGCTGTAAGGATATTTCAACGTTTCTCTCCCCCCTTTGCGCAAAGGCCGAGTAAGAGCGTTGATGTTTTTGAAGGGGCTAGATATAATAGCCTGATCTTTAAAAGTATCTCCACTTACAACTCTTATCAAGTGGTGGTGTCGGATGCCTTTCCATACCAACTATTGGCGCAGCTAACTTTAAGTTGGTCAGGCAAATGCATGGGAGCAATATAAATAGTAGTTAGAACGTAGTCACAGTAAACAATGTTTAGGGGTCAAGTTGGAGTCTGCGAGGGTACTACTTAATAGCTTGCTATTTTACATAAAAGTCAAGCACTCAGGCTGCTTATATAGCTGGCCGAGTGCTCATTGTGCTGCTCCGAGGGCAGTTCCATGGGCGTCTAATGGCAATATCAACATCGTCATTGCCTCGCCTATGGGAGGTATGCTTAGCCTAGCTAGGCTAGGCAAGCGCTGCTTGCCCATTGCTCCACCCAATTATTGACCCCACTTCACCATACTTCTAATACTTCGCGTGAGCATTAGGTAAACTGCAGTTTCATAACACTCCATGCTATGAGGTCGACGGCATAGAGTCCAGTAGCATTATAGAATGCTACTACTTTAACAATAGCCCCGACAACTGCAATTTCCGGTACTGTGCGTACCAGCATAGCGGCTAGGCATATCCAACACCAACAGTGGCCGTTTGATCTGGCGACGATACATCTGCGTTCAACGTTGGGCAAGAACAATCCTCTTTAGCAAGACTACAACATGACACTACCCGGCTTGAATAACTTCACCAGTTTCGTGATGGAGCTGCAACAGTCCATCATTTCGGGCTACAGTTTGGCTGGCTAGGATAACTTGACCTTTAAGAAATACTTCCTCAGATACCGCGACAGAGCCTTCAACGCATTCTCAAATGTAATTGTTGTTACAAACTGGACTGCGTCTTTCAGCGTCAACACCTCAGTCCTAGATCTCATGATTCTGGCTAGCTGGGCTGGCCCAAAGTATTTGTCACATGCAGCTCGTCAAACGGAGTGCTTTGCGAATGGCATACACTATTTATGAAGTGCACTTAAAAATTGAGGTTGCCAATGTCAGGAGCCTGCGCTGGCTGCAGGAATGCTATGCAGCAAGGTAACCCTATGTGGTTTCCATTACTGTATTTAGTCGATCGGCTGAGCCTCAGGAGGAGGCCAGCGATTAGTTCTTCTACATACTAGAATCGATCCTCTTGCCTTCTGACACCGTATCCACCTGTAGCCTACCCAGCGGGCCGTCAGCGACCCTTAGTAGAACCCGGCGCTCCGACCAAGCCTACACACGTCTATGTCGACCCGCCGCCGTGCCATCAGCGCCCAAGCCGGTCGGACAATGTTACACTGCCATAACTACCCTAGAAGTCCCTGTAGGAGGCAACCCTTACAACCAATATATAATATGTGCTGCTATTTGATAGCACAGCTTGTTGTAGCTAGCTATGAAAATGCTTCATTGGTAGTGAAAAGTTTTCATCACTAATGAAAACTTTTTACTATCAATGAAACGTTTTCATAGCTAGCTACAACAAGCTATATTACCAAATAGTAGTAACGTATCTTATATGCAAGCGAGCTATCCGGTCGGACGAGCTATCTACGCAAGCCAGCCAGCTTGCATAACAATAAGAGCAACAATAAGAGTATTTAAATTAATTTAACGTTCTGAATATGTATAAGCATTATGCTCATATAAGTCACAGACACTACATTTTACTTTAGTAAGTTTTTTTGACTATGGTTGACTATCATTAACTACTGTTTTTACTACTAATTGTGGACCTTCCATAACCTGTACCTGAGAACTTTCTGCTTGATAACCCTCTGCCTAATGATCCTGCACCCGATGTATACCCTCTGCTATGGACAATACACCCCCTCTAGCTATATACGATAGCTGCTTTCCTCGTTTACATTTCTGTCGCTGATTTTTGGTATGTAATTCTGTATTTTTACTCATGAGGATTGTAGCATTATGCATCGCTATTTGACATTCCTTAATAAGTTGATTAAGAGCTCGATTTGTTGGACTTGAGGAGATTTGTGTTCGGTTTTTAATAAGCCCTTTAATTGCTTCCGCTTGTTACTGTAATTCAATAACGTTGTGCAGTATTTCTGAAGTCCAATAGGCTATAGTATTTGTTGTGGCAAGAAATGGACTTAGAGTTCACACTTAAACTTGAAGATACATAAGAACTCATTCCGGATTGTAAGGAACAATTCCTGTTACTGCAAATCCATTACGGATGTTGCTTTCCATTAAAGCTTTATTGCGTGCTTACTGATATGCAAGAAAAAACTCTTGCCTGTCGATATAGTTGATACTGAGACTTATACTTCATTGGATAATCAAACCATTTGCTTTTTTTAATGGTACAAAGTAACTAACGTCAAGTGGTTGTAATAGATATGAGGAATGCGATGGCATATAGAGAACAATAATTGAATTCTCTGAGCAGAATCGATCAAACTCAGATGTAACATAACTTCCATGTTTATCCAATATAAGTAATTAATACTTTCCAATGTTACGATCCTGTATATATGGATTAAAGATATCTTTAACCCATGTTAAACCAAGTTTATCATTTGTCCAAACATTTTTACTAACTCCAAAGTACAGATTATCAAGAAGTTGTAGAACCTGCATGAAGCCATAGGGTGATGCGGAATGGCCTCATAATTGTAATTTTGATTGTTGAAGTCATGGAATTACCCATGCTCACCCATGCTCACCCATGCTCACTCACGCTTACCTGTGCTCACCCATGCTCACCCAGCTCATCTGAAACTCACCCAGCTTGCGCGAGCACAGGGCGGCATCGCTCACCCTCTGGATTTGGGGTGAGCTTGCTATGGATTTCTAATATCTTGGCGATAAAAGAAAAGATCAAACTGCAGCTACTCACAACTACTTCACCCAGTTACTGCCGCTTTGAACGGTGAGCAGGCTCTACTGTTTTCTGGCTCAAACCCCTCTCAAGTCTGCTTTATCATGGGCAGAAAAGTACCTATGGGGAGGAGGAATCTACTAAAATATCCACTGTGGTAGCCAGCGGAAATACAGATGTGGGTAATGTGGAGGCAGAATATGAGCTCAGGGAATTAGCTAGGATTCTTGGCGATAGTATTTGTTAGGGCCTGGGTGAGTGGTCGCAGGTGCTCGTATGGGGTCACGATTAGGCGGTCGTCTCAGCAAGGCTACGAACTATTGGTTCATATATGTGTTTGAGGCTTGTAGTATATATATAGTCGGTTTATGCTAACAATGGTCTATATACAATAGGTGCATTGACCAATGAGGTTGCAAGAAGTATCCTCGTCGGTCTTTTAAGGGGTTCGTGAGCCGCAAACCTTGGCAATGCAAGCAAGGCTTGTTTTGTGGTCTGAGCTCTCATGGCTTTGTTACAGTATTGTATAGTGATGGCGTCATTGCTCACGAAGCAAGGAGAACACAAGGGGTGACAGAATGCAACCTCATCTAAGGGCTTGCAATCCTATATAGCGATCGCAATCTTATATACGTAGTTAAAGAGTTTTGCCCACCTCCATGCTAGCATGCAGAGAATTGAACGTATTGATTACTACCATACATACACTTCTAACAGATAGAAGAAAACAGAAATCCGTAATTCCATCACTCGCGCTCACCTATGTAGCTAGCGCCGCTTTAAATGGTGAGCCTCACCCTGAGCTCGCGCGAGCCGGGTGAGCCAGGGTGATGCTCACCCTGCGAGCATACCACTTCATCCCGCGCCAACATAGCCCAGTGGACCTCGCACCGAAAATGGACCCAGCCCCAGAAATAAAGCTTTTTCTTGCTCATTTCCACCACCTTTCTCTTACGTATCTCCGCTTCGTCTGCTCGGTTATCGAGGCTATGCTTGAAGCGTTTAATTATGTGCTGAAAATGACATCCTCAATTCAGAGTTGGGTTTATTAGTTACGCAACTTCTGATGGGAAGCGGGTTCGAGAAGGAGCTATTCTGATCTTCCCTGTCTTATTGGAAGCTGTAACTTAAAATGTATTTTAGGTTCTTCCTAGCCCAAAACCTTCTCGTGCTTGACAGGACGCCGGATTGTGATATGGAGTCGTTCCTAGAAGATGTTCGCCGTGGCCCTGTACTATTTTACAGATGCTGATAGAAGTTCAGAAATGTATCAGTTCCCACAAGTCTCCACTGGTCAGTCATCTATAAGTCAATTGAATCAGCTAATGATGAACGAGTACATCTCTAATCGTGACTCAGAATACAGCTCCACTGCACGCTCCCATATAAACATTTCTGAGCCACCATATCCCGCTGGCCCGATAAGCTGCCAGTCATCCTCGCAGGGACGCAGAAGCATGGGCCGGTCAGCTCCCCTAAACAGACATAAAACGTCCCCTGTTTCAGCTCTCGAAGCCCATGTATGGCAAGGCGTATTCCAATATTCGAAATCCAAAAGACGCGTGGTCCGAAAGTTGCGACCCATTCGCTTTTGCTGAAATAGTGAAGTGGATTCATCTTCCTGAAGCGTAATAACCGGTGCATCTCTCTCTTGACTTTTCTTTTCCAAGCGCCGGTAGAAGTCGAAATAACTCGTCATTTCTGCGCCCATTTTTGCATCGATTTTACCGAGCAGATATGTATACCATCCCAAGCCGACCCAGCTCAGGGGACGCTTCACTATATTGAGCATCATCTCAACGAATAGCTTGCCAATCTGCATTGGTACGCGCAAGTCTTGGAGCTCATCTGTGTCAATCGACCCCATCACATCTTTGAGAATTCCAATCGCGAAGCCTTCGACCTGAATGCGCCGTCCGCACTCAAAAAATTCGGCGACTGGAGTTGTGTCAGACAGTTCAGGCAACTGGAAGCATTCGCCAGTTCCCTCATGGCATCTCCAGGCCGAATAGCTCCAGTCCGGAACCCACGATGGCAATGTCATGTCGCCGGTGCCAAGGCAAGCGTGCAAAACGCGGAGGTTACCCGAGCTCTCGATCATGTACCTGGCTACTTGAGTGTACACCTGCTCCACCGGGCATTCATAATGGGCTTTCAAGGCTGGACTTGATGTACTCGTCTCTTGCACTTCCGAAGCAAGTCCAAGCAGACCATACACCTTGTCGTGAGCTCTTGTGGCATTGGCAACGTTGAATTCGCTGAGGAGTGAGAGCAAGGACCGCTTTTCGCGCAGGGCCTTTGTGGAGATGCCTTTGGTTGCGAGTATGGAGACTATGTTGAATGCCCTTTGAAACCCCGTGTCTGCATATGGATGCCTCGTCCAACTCAGAGATGTCTCATGTGCGAGTTGTTTGCAGGCAGCGCTGAAGGTGGTCCATGGAATCTGATGTGGGCCACACTGCACTATCGCGTATGATGCAGCTGCAATCTCTTGGATGATCCAGACGCGTGTAAACCAATCTCTTCCAAACAAATCCTTGAGCGCATCCATGATAGATGGTTCTGGTATGTGGGCCAAAAGTAGAGTGCTCGATATGTCTTTAAATCTCTCGAAAAATTGGAGAATGAAATCTGCCATAGCAGGGAATAGTTCCTTGATTAGAAGGAAAAGCAAAAATACTGCTGCCGAATACCAGTTGCCAAACGTCCTGTAGGCTCCATAATTGACTGCGGACCAGAATAATATTCTTCGTATGCCTCGGACATTGAAGGCTGTCCTAATGGTGGCTTCGAAGAAGAGCGTGGCACTTCCGACCAGACTTGAGAACCGATGCAATGATCTTTTCATGGGAGACGTTGACTGCTCTCGCCATTTCTGTTCGAGATGGACAAGATAACTTATTGCGGTACTGGTGTATGGGATTTCTGTCCCCAGCCATACGACGACTTGTTGTGCATTCTGGTAGATGCTGAGCATGCGAAGCACCTCTCGATTTCTCTCCGGTGTATCGGACTGGTTGATACAGATGGCATCCACCCACAGATATCGAGCCTGGTCCTTGAGCCGCAGCTCCAACAAAGCTGCGTGCAGGTTGTCCGTGACATTGAAGCGCTGACCATTCAAGACGATGGAATGTTCTGCTGCGCTGCCGCCCCAAGTGTATGAAAGCGCTTCGTAGAATCTTTCTGATTTAGCTTTATCCAGAAACGTGTAGACAAGCTCACATCTGACGAGGCTGCCGCTGTTGGATGATGGTAGCAAGCGAACAAGGCGGATCTCGTTTTTGGCAACATCCAACTCGCGGTGTTGCGGCATCTCAGAATGCGATGTGTCAATGATGGGGTTGAAGGAGACGGATAAAGTGTAGATCGAGGGCGAAAGACGAAAGGAGTCCTAAGACGACACAAATACAATTCAAAGCCTCCTGAACAGCTGATATAGTCGATTCCGCACTCAGCCTGACAGAGAGTCCGCAAAAGTTAGCCTGAAATTGCAAGCAATGCTTGTGCGAAGCTGTGGGATATACAGAATAACCTCATGATTATAACAAAGATCCTCTACAACCGCGATAGAGTTCGTTGATGGAGTCGCGGCTCAAGCCGAAACAGGGTGGGGGAGCACACCCCGTACTGTGGAGAGTATCGGGGCCGGTGGGTAGTATGCTCAATGCTCTGCTTCGTGTGCCTACATGTACATGTACATGCTACGGAAAAACGAGCGGCAGCGAGGTAGGTACGCTACCCGCGCCAAGAATCCTAGCTAGTCGCCCGGCTCAGAATGGCTCACCCGAAACTCACCCAGTTCCAGCGAGCACAGGGCGGCATCGCTCACCCACCGAATCTGGGGTAAGCTTGCCACGGATTTCTGTTATCTTGGCGCGGGTAGCTTACCTACCTCGCTGCCGCTCGTTTTTCCGTAGGATAGGCATCACGAACGAGAGCATCGAGCATACTACTCGCCGGCACCGATACTCTCCACAGTAGTTGCTGTTTTAAGATGGGATTTTGCGCAAGATCAGCATGGGGGCCAAGTCAGGAGGGTCAACCGCAATAGTCAACTCGACAGTCTCCACATGGACTCAATGTCCCCTCTGCCTTCCTTATCCTTTATACTTGTCTCGATAGCCATCGCCTCGCCCGCGACCCAGTACTATATCACGGAGTACCGAAGAAGAAGGGCTCAAACTCCGGGTAATAGTTTAACAGATTCTAGGGGCTGGGGGCAAGGTCGAGTAAAAAGAACCACTCCCACCAAGTGAACGACTGAAGAACTGTGTCCTGAACCTATGCGCACAAGCGCAGAACCACCCTCTACGATTCCAACTATTATGATCCCCCAGCAAGGCATTAAAAGCCTGCCTAGCGCTAGTACTGAGTGCAGAGATCGCTACCGTAGCATCTGGGGTAAGAGGTACCTGAACGGTCGTAAAAGCAAGGGGGAGGTAGTATAACCAAGAGTTATATAGCGGCTCCTTTAAAGAATAAAACATTCCTCGTTTTCTTTAAAATTATAATTGAGGAGAATAATAATAATAACAGCTTTTCCCACACTGATAGAAAACCAAGTACTTCAACCATACTGGATGGACATAAAGTGAGGATATCGTATGCAACATGAACGAATACGCGCTATGAGATGTCCCACTCGTAAAATGTTATACAACGCCCATTCAGGGCCGTACCCCTTCTGCAAATATATGAAACGTAAAAAATCCCAACAACTGTGCGCCTCTCCTGTATGCTGTCAAAAAGCTCTCACGCAATCCCGTTCTCCCTTGATTCGTCGGGTGATGCCCCGCCCCCTGACTTTTGCCCCCTAACGTAATCATGCGCTATCTTCCTCGCGCAGTTGTCAATATCCTTAGCGATTTCCCGGTTGCCGAGATAGTCGGTTGTCAGATGCTCAATCTCTTCTAATTTCTTGTAATCATCCATACCTATCCAACAGACACCAGTAGTCGCAGAAAAGCGGTAATATTCAATGTCATCCATCTCCGCCATGAGGTTCATGTTCTTCGCTGCCGCACTGGTGTCCGTCGCAGATTTTCTAATGATTCTAATAGAAGTGGGCAAGAGCCTTTGAAAGCGCTTCCTTGGTGGGGGTACGGCATCGGGATCCCTAGGATCAAATCCCCCGGTGCCAATACTTATTAGTCGGCTGCCTGCCCAGTCTAGCTCCCTGTGCCGGTCATGTTTGTAATGACCCCATGCTACGGCCGTCGGATTGTTGTAAGCTATGCCGCCATCAATCAGCTCTATCACTGTGTCCCTGTCTCGCTGTATCCTTTGTGCCTGGAAGTATGTAGGTGCAGCAGTGGTTGCTCTTGCCGCAGCACAAATTGTGCAATTGTTGAAGGCCGTCTTGCATGGGTGGCTGCAGATCAAGATTGCTTCTGTGATAAGGTGAGGTTCGCCATTGGGTAGAGAGACTCTTTCTCTACAGACAACCGCGCTAAACACACGAGGTCAGAACGATCTTCCGCCAGTACCGGGGAGGGGGGAATCTTGGACGTACGAATGCGCGAATTCTGTATCTGGTATTAGCGCGCTAGTGGTCATCACTTCGTCTGCATTACGGTCTTTCCTTCGGAAAAGGTCCTCTATTTCGCGAGCCAACACCGTGTGGGAGTACTTTTTCCTCCAGTAGAGACCGCGCGTTATCCTACCTACCAAGGGTCGCCCCTCTCTGAATATGACCTGCGAGAGTCTGTAGTATTCGTGGATGCAGTCGTCAACGCTCATGCCCAGCTTTCCGATCATTAGAGCAATCAATCTGAGAGATCATTAGCGATAGCAGGTGCCCCAAGCTCCAAGTCGCATACCCGCCGGTGCTGGTGCCAACGGCCAGACTGAAGACGTCATGGGGCCTGAGAGATGTCTTTTTCCCCGTGAGGTCGCGAACATGCACTTCGACTTGGTGCAGCAGCGCCCGCAGGATGATGAGCGACGAAAGCCCGCGGACACCGCCACCGTCTACAAGGGGGCGTTAGCTATGCCGGAACGCCGCAAAGTGGCGAACACACCTAGAACCAGTATATGCCGCCGGTTGGGCGCTGCTCCAGAGAACGAGTTTGGCTGCAAAGCCGCCATCAGTCATTGTGCTCTCTTGATGGCCGACACTGTCCATCACGACGGCCTTTATACACAGTGGTCCCTCTCCCGCATCCCAGCCCTGCGAACGTTCTCGCCCTTCTCGCCCGCAGCATCGACTGCGCTCGCAATAGAGCTCTAACCGCTGTCTGCCGCACGAGGCTGGAAGTTCAATTTCGCCGAGACCCCGCCAATCGCCGTGTTCGCCACGCCGGACATGAAATGTTCCAGATGCGGTTTCGTCGTCCTTCAGCCGGCTCCAATAAGCCTTGTCCAACTCTACGGCTGACCCATTAAAAGCTCCCACGCCCGCTTTGCTACCTCTGTGCAATACAATACAACACACATGCGACCAGGCCAGACTAAGACGGTAAAATTGGTAGATCGGACTTATGGCTGTTGTTGTTGATCAGACACCTGTTCCTGTTCGTATTCTAACCATAGGTAGCGCCGTCTTGAGCTGTCTTCTTGTGCTTGACGAGTCTAACTTCTCTCGCAGATGGGGGCTGCTACCAGGGCATCGCGAGTCTTCTAATTCTCGATGCGTTGATGAAGAGTATCCCGGGCGCATCCGAAGGCAAGCAGCGACAGGACCGGAGTTCAATTCGGCCATGCGACATGTTCGATGTCATTGGCGGTGTCGGGAGCGGAGGGTCTGTGGTCACCTTCACATCTGGGTTCCTAGCTAACTCTATGTCAAAAAGCTGGCTGGCGCTCTTGCTAGGCCGATTTAGGTTAACAATTTCCGAATGCCTATACGAGTACTTCAACATCATGGATGCCATGACTCGACGGAAGATCATTCCGGGACATTCCACTAGTGCCATTCACCGAACCGTCTATGATATAGAAGGTCTTGTTCGCTATGTCGACTATCTCACGGACAAGTATGAAACTGGCAAGATACTCCTTGACAATGATGGACATGGAGCACGGTGCAAGCATACGTATATTATCCCACAAGGTGAACCGCAAGGCCCGTTACTCTCTAACTCCGGTGGCAGATTCGTGGTAACCCCTTACAAAGTGCGCGGGGAACCGGAGACCAAATTCTGTGTCTTCCGGACCTACAGGTCCGAAGGATGGCACCACACATTAAATCCTGCCGTGACACGGATCACAGACGCCTTTGCAGCAGCCGGGGCCAAAAAGGGGTTCCTCTACCCATTCAAAATCCGCAAAGATGAAAAATCCACACTGCAGTTTGGCAAGGAGATAATCCCAGAATACTTTATGAATGCCACAATCTACGCGCTGAAAGAAGTCCGACAAATATTCGAGGGTCGCAATCCCATACCCGCAATCATGAACATAGGGCCGGGAATCCCCAATATCAGGGACGTCAAGATGTGGGAGAGAATGAGGGAGAGGCTCCCTTGGGCTCCAAATAGGAATAACCCTCTCCTTCCGCCTAGAGGTACCCAGAGCCCCCCCCGCAGTAAACCGTCCGAACCCAAGGGCGAGCCCCACGAACCACCTCCCCCACCCGTCCGGCGCAGCCCAAAGCAAACCCACAGCCTAGGCCACAAGCTCCTGCGCATAACGCGCAGCCGTGACAATGAATACATCCGCCGGTCCTGGTCAGTACTCGAATGCATCAAGACGTCCAAGGCCAACACGGAGCGCGAAATCCACGAGGAGCTGGCTACCTTTGACAGCGGCACCAAATATGTCTGGCTTGGGCCTGAGATTGGCTCTGAGCTGACTGCTGGCAGCGACCTTGCTGCTAGCCAGGAGACCCGGAGAAATATCGAACAGTACCTAGGCACTGATACCGTGCTGTCGTCCATGCGTGCCTTTGGGGAGCTGCTTCCGCTTGACGGCCACGCGACCCCTGGAATTAGCATAACAGTGTGACTGCTGATATATGCCCCCAGTGTGTGTCCTCCTTTTCTCCCCGGAAATCCCCCGCCAACGCAGAGCAACACTCCCCCCCCCCCCCCCCCCCCCCCCCCCCCCCGCCGCGCCGGGGGCCGGCGGGCAGGCTGTCCTCACCCCTCTAAAACAAAAAAAAAAACAAAAAAACATACACCTACAACAACAACACAACACAA
>JAJDFF020000117.1:25458-37871 GCA_021527025.2 Geoglossum cookeanum
CGGGTAATCTACGCCCGATGGTCGGGCCCCCTTTCCCCCCCCGGCACCCCCACCCAACGAGCGTCGCGCTGCCCCCCCCCCCCCCCCCGCGCCCTTCAGGGGCGGAAGGAGTGAAAGGCCTCCTTTTCTCCAGACCATATATAACGGACAGATAGTACCTATACCCTACATACCCTCAAGGTAGATAGAGCTAGCAAAACCTACATGCTGACTCTCTCTCTCTCTACTCTTTACAGTCGAGCATTCCCGGAGTCGCTTGCTGTTCAGGTCATGTAACTGTGTTTCTTTACTCTTTATGTCCTACATGTATATTTTTTTTGGGGGAATTTTTGTATATGCGTTGACGAGAAACACGATAAGGAAACTACGGTAGATTAGAGGTCTTTTTTTTTGGGGCTAGGGAACGTTTCCCTTGGGAGTCGGGGTATTGGCGTGTGTTCGTCGTGTTTTTGTTTTTTTTTTTTTCTTTGCTTGGGGGTAGGGGGGTTATGAGCCAAAGTCTACCTGAGACATGAGTGAGGGAAATTCATGAGAGTTTTTGTTTTTTCTTCTTGATTTTTCTTGATTTCCCTCTCAGGGTATCTCTCTCTTTTTTTTCAATAGGACAGTTTGGGAGCGATTGTTTTGTTTTGTTTTTGTTTTTTTTTTTGTTGTTAATGGTAAGGCCAAGCAAGACAATAATAAAGTCCTTTTTCATTCCTCCCACTTTCTTGGCGCAATGGCCCAGCCCCCCCCTTCGTCATCTTTTTTCAGCCTGGCGTGGCAAACTCCGTCCAGAACAGCCGCATTTTCCCGACCGCGAGAGAAAGGAGAGCCATTCATTCCTTCGTAGCCAAGTGCCCCCCAACGCGCGACACCAAAAGCGTCCGGGGTTTTTTTCCATGCGCCCCCCCCCCCCTGTCTGTCTGAATGGATCCACGCCACCACCAAATCGGACCAACATCAACGAATGCGGCAAACCATTGCATCACGCGAGCGCGGTGTACAACACTGTGCGACTAAAAAGCAAGGCACACACACACACACCGCCCAGAAGCGGGCGGGGAAGGGGGGGGGGGCGCGTGCCCTGACACAAGGCGTTTTCCCTCACTCTTTTGCTTTACGCTGTATGTGGTACTTGGGCTCTGGAACCCCCCCATGTGCTGCTTTTTTTTTTTCTTTTTTTTTTTTTCTTTTGAATGAAGCTCTGTCGCCTTAGATATTGTGGAGGCAGAATCTGAGCCCGGGCGAGTAGCTAGAATTCTTGGCGCGGGTACATACATAGCTTACCTACCTCGTTTTTTTTTTCCGTAGTATAGAGAGAGCACACGAGAGCAGTGCATTGAGCACACTACCCACCGGCCCCGATACTTCTCCACAATATGATACAGAAAGAGAAGAGTGGTAGTAGGGTGGGATCCGAAGCTGCCGACCGACCGCTTCTCCAAAAACCCCCCCTACCGAGCACGCACGCAACGCACGCAAACGGGGGGGTCTCATAACTACCCAGCCAATAAATACCATGTAACTATCCCGCCGACAACCCGGCAGTCGTAGGGGGGGGCAGCACGGGGTTACCTAGCCATAGACTTTTTTGGCGCAAAAAGTCGGGTACCACCGTTTTGATCCATCCATTAACAACACCCCATAGATTAACTATAGATTGTGCAGTTCACTTACCAAGATCGATTCGATGGGGGGGCAGCAGGGGGCCAATGCGAGTAAATTTTTCGTAATATCCCCCAGATATATATATATATATATATATATATTGGGGTAATAATAATAATGGTGGTGGTGGTGGTGGTGGCTTGCGCACTTGTGGAGGTTGTGTGGTTTGTTTTCCCCCGGGGGGAGGGGATTTGTGGAAAGTATGTTTTTTTTTAGTTTCGCTAACTAATATACTTTCCGCACCTGCATTTCTTGGCAGGGGCAGCTTAAACCTACAATGTCACAAACGTACTGTGGAGAAGTATCGGGGCCAGTGGGGTAGGGGTGCTCAATGCTCTCGTTCGGTGCGTTGTCCTTCCTATACTACGGAAAAAACGAGGTAAGCTACCCCGCGCCAAGAATTCTAGCTAATCGCCCGGGCTCAGAATCTGCCCTCCACAAGTACCTCACACTCGTTACGTAGAGACCGCGATCGAAGAGAATAATAATAATAATAATAATAAAACTAATAATAATAAAAATCTAGTATCCCCCTCCCAAAGACGAACCTATCAGAGTCTCTGTCTCGTGTTCAGATACCGTGTTGAGCGTGCTTCCACTCTGCAACCGAGCCCAGTCCCCTACCCTGGCTCTCTTCTCCGCCGGCATATCGCCCGCTACACTGCCGTCTACAGTCTCCATGTACTGCATGTGCACCGGCTGGTGTCCGATTCCCGGGCCGCCGTCAACGACCTTTTTAATCTTTCGCGCACGCTTCCCGAGACAGAATAGGGCGCCTATCAGCGATAGTATGACTGCTGCTCCGCCAATGCCAATCGCCAGATACTTCCAGGTGTTGTTTCTGCTAGTACTTGGGCTTTTGGTCCCGCCGTTGGATGGACTGCTCGAGCCATTTCGTCGCGTTATGCTACCAGCGTCCTCGAGAGGAACATCAAAGACATCATCGAAGCTTCCGGATACTCGAGAGACGAGAAAATGCGGGAGGTGAACCCACGCTGCAAAGTGTAAGAAAAAAGAAGACCAGATGCATCGATTCCCAGCTTACTCTTCCTAGATTCGTAGTTGCAGTGACGGCCGCGGGCGGAGATGCTGTTCGATTCACAAATTACCAAAAGCTGCACGAAAGCAACGATTTGTTCAACGAAGCCAAGATATGGGAAGCAGCGCGCGCCACATCCTCGGCACCAACTTTTTTCGACCCCATTGATATTACTTGCAATGGCATCACCCAACAATTTATCGACGGGGCCCTTGGCCACAACAACCCCATCAACGAACTTTGGATGGAAGCCCAAAGCGAGTTTGGGAGCTCACTTGAGCCACAAATCCGCTTTATTCTCTCGATTGGCACTGGGAGACCGGCCATGAAAGAAATCGGCAGTTCGTTAAAGGACTTTGGGAAGACCCTTATCAAGATGGCTGGGGAAACTCAGAAAACCGCCCTCACGTTCCATCGGGTGCACCAGGACCTAGTCGACATTGATGGGTATTTCCGCTTCAATCCGCCGGATTTGGATGAGGTGGGTCTGGATGAGGCGAGCAAGAAAGGCATTATACAGCAAAGAGTTGCTGCGTTCGGTCAGGACCCCGACGTAGAGAAAGCGATGAAGAAATTTGGGGTTTCGGCGTCGGATCCAGAACGTATGTCAGCGTTACAAAACTTTCATTGAACCACAATCAATAGGAAAACATAACCTCCCGCATAAATTATCTGGGGACGTCATATATATCTCCGTAATATGTTTTTGGTTTGGATTGTACTTTCTTTTTTTTTCTTTTTTTTTCTCTCTTTTTTTGGATGGTGGCTGAAAAAAAAAACTTCTCAAGTGCCAATGAGGCCGGTCGAAATAGAAGTCTACAAGGAGCGACAAACAATCCCATTCTCAATTCTCGACCGTACTCCTCAATATATCCGGCCAGGTGCAAGTTCTTACTGGAACTACCTGACGCTTGAAGCCTACAAGATCTACGAGAAGATACATGGTCTATGCATGAGTCAGAACAGTACAAGTGGAATGGTTCACGGTAAATATTGAAAAAAAAAAAAACCCAACAAAAAGTTCCATCGAGCCTCGCCGCTAAAATATTACCGTATTAGTTTCATCCTTCCTACAGCAAATTGCAAGATCCCGCAGTCCCACCCGTCTCGAAGCCATTGAAGCCTGGTCACGGCTTCTCCGACCGGAACAAAAGTCCGGGAACCTTATCCTGAACTCGCAACACCCCAAAGCATTTGTCATGGCCGTGCTCTATATGCTGCACGTCGAGGGCTGCTTCAAGTCCGCGAAACCTCGACTGGGCAATGGCGAGATCGGGATCGATATGGGCAGACGAGAGGCTTTAAAGAGGTTCACAAAGTGGGTGCCCTGCATCTGTCAAGTCTCGTGCAAAAACGAGTGGAATTTCGCAAATGATATTGGGCTCGCTCGGGGCGGTGATGTCGCATGTAGGATTGATAGACTTCTTGGCCAGGGCGCGCTTCCGAACTTGTTTAGGTCCAGGGAGTTGGAGTTCTTGAAGGCCATGCACGCGAGTTGGAGCGGTTCGGAAAAGCTCATCTGCTAAGCGTGTATGTAGTCTGGGGAACTCCAAGGACCCCACAAAGGTTCCACATAAGCAGAGAGTATAAGATAGCATTTCCCCCCCAAATAGAAAGCCTCACGCCCGCCCAACCCAAACAGTATTCCCCTTCGCTTACCCGTAACGTTCTATCAACCATCGCGACGACAACACCAATCTCCCAAACCAGAACCAGACCCAGCACCCAGCAACAACAACAACAACAACAACAACAACAACCTATACGTTAGGGGTCAGCAGAGAACTTCTCCACCGGGAGGGTGGGGGGGGGGGGGGCGACGCTGTCTTTTTGCAGAGAAAAAAAACAGCGGAATCATTCAATTATAAATGCATAGGCAGCATCCCCCAATTTAAATAGAGCAACTTACTCTCTAGGTCCTGCCCCCCCCCCCCCACGTTGTAGACAAGGCAAAGTTGTCCTTTCTTTTTTTTTTTCTTTTTTTTTTTAGCGGCTTGGTTGAGGGGGGGGACTTTCTCAAAAACCAAAAAAAAAAACCAAAAAAAAAAAAAAATTTTAACCCCGCGGGATTGGCAACCACATTTTACTTTGATCAAGTACCGCAGTGAGACTCCAGGGCATAACTCGCGACTCAAGAACAACAACAACAACAACAACAACAACGACTAAAAAAGTCCCCAGAACCAGCGAGGACGTTGACAGAGAGTCAGAGTCTGAGGATCTTAGCGAGGTTCCTTCCCGACAGCTTCCGAGTTCGTATCGGCAAGAAAACAATAATAATAATAATAATAATAATAAAGAATAGCTCTGGGTATCTAGCTAAACCAGCCAACAAGAGAAAGATATATAAAAAAAAAAAAAAAAAAAAAAAAACTCGGTGACTATTTTCAGGGGTTAGGGGGGAAATAGGAGATTTTTTGAACTAGGGTGCTAGGAAGATTTTGAGAGACTGGGTTGGGGGGGGGGGTGGTGGGTTTGTGCGTAGGTGCTCGCCGGTTTGGTTGTCATGATGAGGCGCAATGAAATGGTGAGAGCTTGATGTTAGGACTCGTCGCCGCGCGGTGCTGTCGAGCCCAGGGGTCTATGGGCCCTGCAATGTTGCTAGGTATAGCTGCGCGCTCAAGGAGGACGGATTCTATTTTCGTAGCTATAGGAGAGGAAGAAGAACTGATCGCTGGTCTCCCACCAGAGTCCAGCGCGGCGATTGAAAACATTGTGGGCTTGGAAACCCCATTGGGTTACCCTGTTGTAGCAACTCACAGTCACATTGCAGCCGCGGCCTATTATTGCCATTACAAGTCTCTTTCATACATAGGTATCTTGCATGACAAGGATGATGATGAAGGAATGAAATGATGAAACGCCATACATATACGAGTCTGACACAGCCAGATTGACTGACGGGAATTTCCACTCAAGCGCAACATTTCTCCAGCTGTTTGATGACTAGCCAGTTATATGCCCTAAGCCATTTGAGCTCTTCATCATCATGCCCGAGGTTGAGATCACTTTGCAAGCACCGTAAGACGACATCTCTGTACTTTCGGCCCACCCGCGACCCAAGTTTCTGGTTGCATAGTCGGATTGCATCCTGGCGGAGTCTTGCCAGAGGATAGAGCTGGTCCCACTTGTACCAAAACGACCCACAACCGCCCTCGTGGACAAGCGACTCATCTAAAACTATTCCTTTTATATTTTCTTCTCTAACCGCTTCTCGAAATGAAGCTAAATAAGACTTCATATCAAGCTCTGACGACGATATTTCTTCCTCTGTTAGATCAGAGCCAGATTGACGTACCCAAGATATCGAAAAAGTGATATCCTGCAGTCTATCGTAAAACTTGTGGTCTGTCCAAGGAATGTCATCACAAGGCACGTAAGACGCCGGCGATTCCTTGCAGAGATCCATATCCTCGACCCGCTTCCAGAGACCAATCTCAAGTAAAACCAGCCCGAGTGAGTAGTATTCATGCCGGAACCTGGCAAAAGTGTTGCCAGTATGATGAACCTGATAACTAGCAGGTTCGTTTGAATCTATTTCTGGATGTGGGTTTCCTTTGGCGAATTGTACTATGTACTTATGAAGAACATAGGATGGATGTTGATATAGACCGTCCTTGAGATCCCACGGGAGCCATTGTACTAAGCTCCCCTTCGTTTTAACAGGGCGAGAGTATTCGAAGCCTGATAGGTACGGCTGGCGCAAGTTCCACGAACTATTGCTATCTCTTGCGTCGGTTTTAAAGAACAGTATGCTCCTAGAGGATATGTTCCTGTGTAACCATCCGGCTGAATGCATCTCGAAGACTGCGGCAGCAAGTGCTTTTGCAAGCTCAAAGCGATCATCAAGCATCGGAAGCGTCTGCTCGGATGTATCCAGCGCTGAAAGAAGGTCATACAGCGTAATAGGTTCATCCACGGGCTCTAGGCTGGGAGGAATTTCGTAGACAAGCTTGGTCATATTGGTGCTAGGACTTCCGATATAGCCTAAACAACGCAATGCTCGGAAGTCTCCTACATATTTTGGGCTGTTCAATAAAGAGGATAACTGAACCAAATGCTCATAAGCGATATTATCTTCTTCCTCGCTCATGTTGTATGCGACTCTCCATTTTCTCTCGACGAGGACCCGGATTTCACGGTCATCTTTGCTATACGTAGCAATTCGTGGGTTCTCGTCGACTTACGTAATTCGCTCCTCAGAAATACTTAGATTGAGATCGACGTGGCGCGAGGAATTTCTAATTTTGAGGGCGAAGAAGGCCGCAGCAGCAATACTTTCGTAGGGGCTCCGCGCGCTCCTATCCACAGGCTGCATTGAAGTTTCGGGACTTGGAGATACTGCTTGCAGCTGGTGTAGTGTACTTTCGCTCGACGAAGCTATAATTAAGGCCAGGACATCGCGAGTAATCGAGATACCGGTTTCCGGAGGAAGAAGGTTGTAGAGGCTGTCATTATAATATCTCAAATTCTCCAATAATTTCTCGAAATTATCTTTGTCTTTTACGGCCCATTGGAGCCGACGGGTCTTAGATATGGCCTTGATGAGATTGAAATGTTTTATCGCATGATCTGCCTTCATATGCAAGGAACTCGTTGAGGCAGCCACTAATGGCTGACTTTCATCTGCAGTCCTGGGGGCAGTTTCCTGTTGGCCATCGACGTCCTCTATTGAGAGCACTTGTAATCCGTATTTCTTTGTGAGATTGTCGACGTCGCTGAGTATGTCTTTGATGCCACTCAGAGTCTGCACAATGACGTTGTAGAGTCCCTTCTCGAGCAAGAGCTGGGGTTCAACGGACGCGCTTAACGGTTGGCCCGTCCAGCTAGAGGATCTGTGGACGCCAGTACTATCTCCCCATTGTATCAAACGCCGTTCCTCGATAGCAAGCTTCGCACAAAAGTGCGCCGAGACCTTTTCAAGACTCTTTCCTTCCGAAAATAGTTTGTATGCTTTGAGGGACTGGTTGAATAGCTCGAGGACTACAGACAACTCCTTCCATCTGGGCACCAAACTCTTGTTTAATATCGGGAGAGTGCGGGGGTGGCCTGGAGATTAGTAGCTGTGGATGCTTTTGTCGTCGAAGCTGAGAGATGTCGAGATATGAATCACGGAAGTGGGGAATATGCACCAAGAAGTAGAGGGGGGTTTTCGATGAGACAGGCAGCAGTTTTCGCGGCAGGCAAGTCTCGGCAGGATACAAGGCGTCTGCAAGTTTACGATGATAATCTTGGCATTTCGGTTTTTAAAAGGGATATTTACTCGCGCACCACACTGAAATATCATTCCAAAAAATTAAAAATTAAAAATTACTCGGATACCACATCTACCTATTATACCTCTGTCTCCAGCCTTTTATATTACCTTTTCAATTAGGATGTTAGCTTGTACAGCCGTGGCAACAAAGTGATCGTACATTTGCGAAAACACTACCCGAGCTAAGAAATGCTCTAGCACAACGAATTCTTATCAGATTGCTATAAAAAATAGTTTGTAAGAAAGAGAAAAGGCTGTAGAACATTTCTAATACTTTGTAGAGCCACCCTGATTCTTCCTAACCATAGCTATTCTCTCGCACATATTACCTGTATATTTCCCCACCTCCTTCCTAGTAAGCCAAGCCTATTCCTCCTGTGCAGCCTGTTGCATTTCTTCAATATTGCAAATTTTGTGTCTTATAGCACTAATCTTTCACTTGAGAATGGACCAAAGATTCTCAATAGGGTTGAGGTCGGGAGATTGTGCAGGCCATCACATACAAGGAATCTTCTTTTTCACCCTCCAGTTCATCACTATTTTCGCTATATGCCACTTTGCATTATCATCCATACTGTAAATTTGCTCCCCCTTCCTTTCTTTTTGTATCCTCTTCCAAAATGGTTGTAGGTGTTGCTCCATAATCTCATTGGTATAGATTTTCGAATTCATGCGACCACCATCAGTTAAAAATACCAACGGTCCAACCACATCACCACAGATAGCATCCCATGCACCAATCGACACTCTACCACTTTTAAAAGATGGTTTGAGATTCTTTTCCAGATACTCTTCTCCAGGCATTCGTATTACCCAAATATTTCTACTATCTTTACCCACTTCAAAGGTAACTTCATTCATCCAAATCACATTCTCCCAATCTCTTTCTGACCAATCTTTATGTTCTTTACACCATTCTCATCTTGATCGCTTTTGTGCTGGAGTTATATATGGCTTTTTCCTTACTTTTCTTTGATTCATCCCAGTTTTTTTAAGAATTTTTCGAACAGTTGGTCGACTAATCTACTTGCCAGCTGTCTTGGAGGGGGTGCCGAGAGCGATAATTGGAAGACGAGTATCTGACGTGGCAGCTCACACTAACAGTCGTTCCCCCCTTACAGAAATTTTTGGAGGTTGTCCAAGGCGCTTCTTGTTGGCTAGGGACTCAGAATTTTTCTTGAATCGATCCAAAATTGACTGTATTGTGCTTCAAGCAAGATCCTCAAGTTGAGCAATTTCAGAAAGAGATTTTTCGGCCTTGTGCCAAGTGACAACTGCAGAGTGCTTTGCAATAGAGTGCTTTTTTCTGGTGATAGCCATTGTTATTTTTTTAATTTACATTACTTCTGACGGCTTTAGCTGTTCTTATGCTTATTTTCCTATATGACGTGGCAGAAATACAGAAATACATGGCTGTACGATCACTTTGTTGCCATGACTATACAAATTGTATCATATTTAAGACATTTAAAATGAAAAAGCAGTTTCTATTATGAGCTTCAAGACTCAATTTAAGTCATCAACTCTTCAAAAAGTACTTATTAAATTGCTGAGATGCTATACTATATATATATTGTGGAGGCAGATTCTGAGCTTGGGCAACTAGCTAGAATTCTTAGCATAGGTAGCTTACCTACCTCGCTGCTGCTCGCTTTTCTATAGTATGTAGGCACACAAAACAGATCATTGAGCACCCTACCCACTGGCCCTGATACTCTCCACAGTACCTAACATTCCCAATTAGATTCCCATCTCATCTATATTATAATCATTTTCTGGTTATGTTCGAAGATTATCTATAACATCTTTGAAAATATTAAACTATCTTTTAATATTTCCATATATTGTATAAAGAGCTTGAGTCATCTCCATTACCTGTGCCCAAATGGTTTTGAGTTCTAAATACTGCTGACAGAATGTTGAAGTCCAATTGACTCTAATTTGTAGTTGTTCTCCAAAAGAATCATCAAAAAAAGGGACTCGATGTTGAATAATAATATCAGCTATTTGTCAAATGATCTATAAGGTTAGGAGAAGTTTAATGGTATAGAGGTACTTAATATAGTTGACAAGGACGATTTCTTTTTGTAATGAAAGAAGTTGTCATTTTGTTGCAGATTCAGCTTTTGGGATTTGGCCAGCTTTTCGATGATCTAAAGTACTGTGGAGGCAGAATCTGAGCCGGGCAATTAGCTAGAGTTCTTGGCGCGGGTAGCTTACCTACCTCGCTATTGCTCGTTTTTCCGTAGCATGTAGCCACACGAAGCAGAGCATTGAGCACCCTACCCACTGGCCCCGATACCCTCCACAGTACTTCGGGAGACTGTAGTATGTGTTGCTACTTTTCATAGGCTTGAAAATTCTTTTGTATGCGATTGAGAATAATTGTAGCTTGATTCATTATGTATGGACTTGGGGAAAGATATGGGTTGAAAATTAATATATTAAAAATTGGACATATGGCTTGCTTAGCCATATGGTTTACTGAGCTATGACTCCTTCTAATGCCTTTCTTAAAACATTTTTAACATACTTTTTTTCTTTAACTATATTAAAAAATTCTACTCATACCTTATAAGCACTTTCTTTTAATGAAAACTATATATATTCAATAAGATTTAAATCTGCTAAATATATTTACTATTCTATTATCTTGATTCCCATATTTGTAAACTAATACTGAACTTCTCTATAAGTATGAATTGGAATATTGTCTTATATAAATATTGAATCAGCATGCAAGAGTGTTAGCAACTCCATCTTCAATATCTTCAAATAAACCCAAATAGTAACTTCTACTTTTTTTGTATCTGAATCTCCCTTCATTACTACCAACTATGATTACCTTTTACTACTAAATGCAGCCTATATCATAACTGAAACTTAACCAGAAGTTTATCACTGTTGAATTGTCCAAAGTTTTCACATGTCTGCAAATACTCAAAAAACCCATTCTCGTTGCATTTCTTTCCCTCATTCAACAGAACACTTATCACTCCAAACAACCTTACTCCATTGTTCTGTTTTCCAATGCTTATGTGCCCTTACCCATGCAAGTACCTTTAACCTAAATAACAAAACAAGGATCGCCGACTCAGCATCAAACATGTTTAGATGAAAAAGAGATTAACAACTCCCGTTTCACGCCCAATGCGGCACGGGGGGCAGGAGGGCGTGATCAGTATATGAGATACATATGTATATAAGCAATGATGATCAAGTATATGTGAGAAGGTCAAAATAGCCTAGAGTGACCAGCTCTCCACGGTTTAGCAAGGGGGATGAAGTAGTCGCGGGGGAAGTGGGCAGGTTTGGACACTGCAAAAGGCGGAAAAGTCGTGTGGTTCGGAATATAAAAGCGAGTGTTTTGATATATAGAGGAGAGAGAGTGGGCGCAATCGTAAGGGAAGGACGTCTAGTTTGAGATTCGGATTGCTGCTCTGAATGGAGGAGGGAGGTTGTGATACGGTGATGGAGGTTAGGCGGAGAGGTGGCTGTTACTTTCGAGCACCATGGTTTGTCAACAGCTCCTCCACTGACTTATTCCCCCACACGGATGCAATATGCAGTGCCGTCGATCCGGCACCATTCTTCGCATCGGCGTCAGCGCCTTTCTCGATGAGTAGCTGCGCTACTGCCTCATGCCCCTCCAAGGCTGCCCAGTGCAGTGCCGTCGACCCACCACTCTCCCTCATATCGACATCAGCACCATTCTCGATGAGTAGCTGCGCTACTGCCTTATGCCCCCTCAGGGCCGCCCAGTGCAGTGCCGTCAACCTACCAATCTCCCTCGCATTGACATCAGCACCATTCTCGACGAGTAGCCGCGCTACCGCCTCACGCCCCTCCGAGGCTGCCGTGTGCAGTGCTGTCCATCCATCACCACAATCCCCCACACTGATGTCAGCGCCCTTTTCGATGAGTAGCCGCACTGCTGTCTCATCCCCCTCCTGGGCTGCCATGTGCAGTGCCGTCCATCCACCACTCTCCCTCACATTGACATCAGCACCATTCTCGATGAGCAGCCGCACTGTCGCCTCATGCCCCTCCCGGGCTGCCACGTGCAGTGCCGTCGACCCACGACTCTCCCTCGCATTGACATCAACACCATTCTCGATGAGTAGCCGCGCTACTACCTCATGCCCCATAAGGGCTGCCCAGTCGAGTGCCGTCGATCCGTCATTATCCTCCACATTGACATCAGCACCATTCTCGATGAGCAGCCGCACTGTCGCCTCATGCCCCTCCCGGGCTGCCACTTGAAGTGCCGTCGATCCGTCATTATCCTCCACATTGACATCAGCACCATTCTCGATGAGCAGCCGGACTATCGCCTCATGCCTCTCCCGGGCTGCCATTTGAAGTGCCGTCGATCCAGTATTATTCTTCGCATTGACATCAGCACCATTCTCGATGAGCAGCCGGACTATCGCCTCATGCCTCTCCCGGGCTGCCATTTGAAGTGCC
>JAJDFF020000117.1:37971-87714 GCA_021527025.2 Geoglossum cookeanum
GTCGATCCAGTATTATTCTTCGCATTGATGTTAGCGCCCCGCTCGATGAGTAGCTGTGCTAACTCCGCATGCCCCTTTGAGTCTGCTAGCTGCCCTGCCGTCAATCCGTCACCCTCCTTCGCATTGACATCAGCACCATTCTCGATGAGTAGCCGCGCTACCCCCTTGTGCCCCTCCGAGGCTGCCGTGTGCAGTGCTGTCCATCTACCACTATAGTCCTCTGCACTGATGTTAGCGCCCCTTTCGATGAGTAGCCGCACTACCGTCTCATGCCCCTTCCGGGCTGCCACGTGCAGTGCCGTCGACCCACGACTCTCCCTCGCATTGACATCAGCACCATTCTCGATGAGTAGCCGCGCCACTGCCTCTTGCCCCGCCAGGGCCGCCCACTGCAGTACCGTCGACCTACCACTCTCCCTCGCATTGACATCAGCACCATTCTCGATGAGTAGCCGCGCTACTGCCCCATGCCCCTTAAAGGCTGCCGCATAAAGTGCCGTCGATTTACCACTATACTCCTTCGCATTGACGTCAGCACCCTTCTCGACGAGTAGCCGCACCACCGCCTCATGCCCCATAAAGGCTGCGCAGTGCAGTGCCGTCAATCCGTTGCTCATCTTCGCATTGACGTTAGCGCCCTTCTCGATGAGTAGCCGCACTACTGAATCGTGCCCAGTCTGGGCTGCCACATGTAGCGCCATTCGTCCATTGCTATCCCTTCTGTCAATCTTGGCTCTTTTATTTAGGAGAAGCCGAACAATCTCTTCATGTTTCTGTTCTGCTGCCCAATGCAAAGCCGTCTTCCCTTCCGTATCGGAATTATTGACATCGCAGACTTTCAGGAGAAACTCACAAGCCATTGTTGAGCCCTCCTTTGCCACGGTGTGTAGCGCAGAACTCCCGTTTGCCATTCCTTGCTTGCATAAATCCTTGAAGTCACGTGGATATTCATCCCTCAACAACTGCAGCAGAGGAATATGCTCTATCTCAATCGCCAATTTAAATTGGCTATAGTACGCTGGAGCTACTGTGTCACTCGCTTGATTTGAGTGTTGAGCCGCCCAGGGCCATCCGTGCTGCAGGGCTAGACTTCGAAACCTTCTCCACGCAGGCGAACTTTCCGAGATCTGAACAGTGTGTTTAACCCAATTAGCTTTCGCATAATCTAACAATTTGTACTTGCTCGAATTGACTTCCGGTGGCATGGAAAACAGAGTTTCTGATTGCCGGCCGATAGCTGTTGAAGGTCGCTGTTTAGGCAAAATATATTTCAGGATGGACCTTCTTTGTTCTTTTGCTGGCCGATGATCTCGGAAATCCGAAAAAAAAGAAAGGTACCTGACACAACTTTCCCCGATCTCGAGGTTCGTTCGATGAAAGTCAAAAGAGAAGGGTTCGCCGGGATCTTGCTGGCCATTCGAGAAAAGAAATTCCTTAACCGTGTGGTGGGCGAGGCGGACTAACTGTTCAGTTCCATCTACGACGACTAAGTTTGCGCAAAGAGTGACGAAGTCAACGTTTGGTATCTTGCTCCCATCCCAGAAATCATCGTCCGGCCCAAATGCAACCGCTTCTTCTAGCTCTCCCACATGAAGTGGACGCTCGGCATGGCATACCCACTTAAGGGCCTTATGTGCAAGTGATTTCGTTGTTTGGCCTCTCCCGATCTTCTCCAAGCAACGCCTATAGGTTTCATTAAGGTCCTTCGGGAGCGTGTTAAGTAGTCGCCTTATCATGAAGTCAGATCTACCCTCATCGCAGAGATCATTGATTTGAAATTCCACCCAAAGAAACCTAAAATGTTAGTCACATGGCGATAGGCAAGTTTGGGGTAAGATGAGTGCTTGAGAAACATACATTCCTTGTGCTCCATTAATTAGTTTTTCTTTGATATCAGCTATCAGAGAATCCTCGCGGACCTTGAGCTTCCCCCTTCGTAGCAAATCGTCCACAGTATTACACACGTATTCACAAATATCTCCTTTTATATCTGTATCGCGGATTGAAAGCCGGGCGCAGGACGGTATTTCCTGTAAGACATTGACATCGTCACGGCAGGAAACGAGGACCCGATAGAATGAGCCGGTAACCTTCCTCTGTATAAGCCGTTTAAAAAAGGAAAATACTTTTTCCCTCTCTTTAGGCATACATTCATCTAGTCCATCCAAGATGAAATATGTTTCAAGAGAATTCGCAGCAAAAACGAGAAGGAGTTCAATCAGTTCATCCGCATCGAGGTAGCTCCGCCGCTCATTACGGGCTTGCTGGACTCTTTCTATCAACACCTCTGGTAAGGGCTTGCTTAGCTTCTCAAATTGAAGCATGAGTTGTATGATGAAGTTTCCCAGGATAGTTGATGCGGTCAGCGTTTCTGGTTCGAAGGAAGTGCAATAAAAAAATGCCAGCGCACTTCCAACCTTTCCGTGACGTAGTTTCGCGTGGTGTATAATTACAGACCTGCTGGCTCGTTAGGGGGACGTTTGGAACAGGCAGTTTATACTGTAACTGACGTCAATACCGTCTTTCCTGCTCCTGCTGCATAGTATATGAGTCTCAGCTCACCATTAGGAATAGTTAAGAAAGGGGGGTCGCTACATACGTATGCCAGAACACCAAAGGCACGAGGATTGCTCCCCACCGAACCATTTCTCATAGAGAGGGTTTTCCAGAATCCACCGGCATGTGCCCCTATGAACCATCTTTCGAAATCGTCGGTGCTGAGACTCAGTATCAAAAGTTGAAATCAAGCTAAGCAACATCGTTTGGATTCTCTCTGCGATATAGGTCTCTTTAGTTATAATATTTCCCAAGATATTGTATGTGTATCAAGGTAGACCGCAGACCTTTCTTCTCCGACGTTGCTAGAGCCTTTGTCAACCACGTGTTTGAATCTCCTTTCACCACCATCGTTAATCCGTTTGTCCCTATAATGCTGAAGAGCTTATAGAATTTTTAGTATGAGGTAACCTACCCTCACCGTTGTCAAGGGCAATATATTCATAGACATTAGAAATATCGCATATCTGACGCAAAGATCGCTCAGTTTCCCATCTCGCTGTTATGAGATGCGACGTTTCCCTGGCCCAGCGTTTGACTGCTTCAGCTACAAGTGCATATCCTGGAGAGTCTTCGGACTCGAATCTGCATATGTCCAAATGTGTTGCTTCAATCCCTGCATATTCAGCACCTTCAAAACTAGGAGCAGCAGAAGGCTGATCTACGATCTAATGCATTTCGATTAGCCTATGTGATACTCAGTCTCGAAGTGGTTGCCATCGCTCACATAGTCTGAAAACTCTCCGAAGCATGTCTGGACTGTCTCATGAAAGAAGAACATACGAAATCGGCCCATTATCGATGTGAATGAGATATTGATGTCCTGAAGCGTTGTTGACTGCATCTCAAGAGCGCCGATAAGCTGTGCGTTGTAGATAGGAATATCGTTCGGAAGTGCAGTCATGCGGAGGGATTGTAGCATATGTCGCCATCTCGCCAGATCAGCGCCATAGTGAGGTGTGCTTAGGAAGATGATACCGGAGGTCGAGACAAAAATGGAACGAAGGTGCATAACCTTCCTGTTTTCGAGGCCAGCGGAGTAAACAAGAGCCTGCATTCTAGTTAGTTTCCACGTATAATGCTTTTGCAAAACAATCAACATTCCCTCTTCACAATAATGCCACCAAGGGAATGGCATAAAAAGATAATTGGTCGCTCCACAGCGCCTTCGAGCTGGGCTCGCTCGTCAGCCGATACCAGATACGCATGTATTAGTTCGAACTATACCGAACGGTTTGCAAATAGCGATTGGACAAGAGTTTGCGCATGATGATGGACCTTATCCGAAGACGCGCTGGCCAGCAAGTTGCCGACCATGGCATTGTAGCCATACGTTAAGATGCGGACGTCGAGGGGAATCGTCTTGGGAAGTAAGTCTTTTGGCCAGAACAAATCAGATTCAGGCACAGTCCAGGTATCTCGGGGGTGCCCGTTCAGTCCATGGATAAGGACAAGGTCGACGCTGGGATCGTGACCAGAGTAGATCTCTGAAATGCCGTATTGCTTAATGGTATTCATCGCGGGAGGTAGCTCTCTCCGCAATTTATCATGTTGCTTGACGGCGAAAGAGAGAGATGCGCCGAGTGCTGGGAGACTGAGGCTGAAGACAGAAGGCTGGGATGGCAGCTATCGATTAATGATTGGCTGCCTGCTGGCCACAGATATGCGATTATCCATCCGCCAACCTCGCACTCATCAACATCGTGGCCGCCGGGCTATCAACCCCCCCAAATGAGTGTGTGCTATACGGGAGCAGGGAATTTGTAGTGCAGGAAATAAACGCAAGCCTTGCGAGCAACCCCATCAACAAAACCCCCGACCCTGCAGAGCCCTGCAAACCAACCAGATCAAATAAAAAACCAAGCAGCCATAACATCTCTACCTACAGCAACAACTAACCATTCTTCACGCGAGTTCTTTTTTTCTTTTTTCTGCATATTCTCACTGATTTCTCTCAGACTGCAATCCCCCACTATCAAATCCTACCAGTTTCCAAGTGAGTGGCAAAAAGGCAAACTCGTAGCACCAGCGCGATTAGGAAGAAGAACAAGAAGGACTCTTCAACGGATATTTTCCGGGCTATCTTTCTCTATTGCAGCGTTTACACTGCAAGGGGGATATAGCATCACCAGCTATGCGTGCTTCTCCCCCCCTGGAGATACGATGGTGTAATATCAGCCTCTTTCCTGATTGAGACCCTCTTATTACTGCAATTCACTATTTGTCCTTCTCTTAAATAAGTATGTAGGAAGCACAGGGTATCGCGATGGGGCTCAGCTGCAGCTGGGTCTCGATTGGGTTCAATGCATTCGTTCTAAGGTACAAGATGTCTAGTAAGAAGATCAAGAAACCGCTGGTGAGGCGAGTGAGAAAACTCTTGCCCGCTAGCAGTTCGCGCTAGGCGAATAAGAGTCACACAAATTGGCTGGCTCCTATTTGCCGCGGTGGGAAAAACTGCGGGTTGTTCTGCCCGCAACACTTGTCACGACTATTCCAACACTGGCAGTTTTCTCTTTTGTAGCCAGGCTTGCTTCGCTGTTGCTATCCTTTACTACGGCTATCCTCTCCGTGACACCCATCCCTCTGCCCGGATTGTTGTACTGTTGCTATCGATAAACCGCCTCAAGGATTGATTCGGTGTTGCCTTGGTGAAGGCATCGGCCAGGTTGTCATCGCCGTGAATCCACCTTACCTCGTGGAGTTCGCAGCGCTCGTAGGATTGACGCAGTGCCATGATGTCGATCATTAGCCGTTTTTCTTTCGTAGTTCTCAATTTTACCAAGCATTCATACAGTGAGTACGAATCGGTACAGACGATAGTTGGTACGTTTGGGAGGTCTAAGCGTGCTATGATTATCTGTAGTGTTGAGGATATGGCATAGGCCATGTCAACGCCTACAACCATTCCATAGATCTCTGAGGCAAGTACGCTACGAGTGACTCGCTTTGACTTAGTACTGCTGAAATGGATGATGTTCCCGCGGATTGTAAATTTATTACTGTCGTCTATGGTGGTCTCGTTTGCCAGGGTGATTACGAATCCAAGTTGTGAGGTGAGGTCCCGGTTATTCGCAAACGAACCGTCTACGAACACGAAAAGCTTTGCTGTATGTAGATCCAGCGGGACAAAGGTAATCCCACGCTCGTGGTTATCGATCTGCCATTGTATCCGGCAGTTAAGGGTCTTGATATCGTCTGGGGTTGGGTCCTGATGTTGCGCGGCACTCGAGAGGTCAAAGCAGGCTTCCAGCTGGCAGATCGAAGCAATGTATGCACTACGAGCACGCTGCTCAACGTACTGCTGCTTAGCATTGGGGCTCGTGGTATCTATGAGCCTTAACTTTTTAGCCTGCCCCTTTTGCCGGATCGTGATTGCATTGCCGTCCAGGCTAATGATTCCCCTGTTGAACTGGAGGGGTTTATTGGCAGTGAGCATCTGCTTTGGTTTTGCGCTGAATGTAGCTTCTTTCAGCTGTTCGTCTTTATGCTGCGAGAATTTTGGCGTCGATAGTCCGAGCGTGTCGTCGGTCTGCATTCCGACGCATGCAAACTCAGGGTTTTCAGCATTTGAAATCAGCAGGCAAGGGTCATATATAGAGGTGATCATCTGGAGTTTCTTTATGTGATGGTTGTGGTACGTCGCCCACCAGTGGGTTCCCGCCTCTGCAACTCCATACAGGGGTTTGACTACCTGCATCACTGTCCCTTCCGGGTACTTGTGGCGAATCTGTACTGGTAAGTAGGCTAGGATCTCGCGGTTAAGTCTAGTCTCCGATTGAACGTATGCCTGCGTGATGTCCCTAATTCATATAATCATGCCTAGTTTCATCATTGAGGGCATGAGCGCGAGAATTAAGCGCTGGCTTACGCGTTGTATTGTTGGTGCCTGGGTAAGTATTGTCTTCTTTCCATCGTCCGCATATCCCTGGATCACGAGTCTTGATTTCTCATATGGCGCTGCTGTGGTCTTGTTTTTGATCTCATTGACGATCCTCGATCTAAAGATGCGTCCCACGTGGTGTTTTTGCTCGTTTAGCTAAATAAATTTAAATACCTCTCGTGCGATGAGGCTGTCTATTTCACGTTGGGTAGATTCTTCAAACGGGGCGCCAGGCGTCTTGATCTTGCCTTCGGCCCGTAGCTGAGTCGCGAGTGCTGTATCGGTCCGTTCCTTGGATGAAAGGAATGCTCGGCCTACATCGGTTTCTTGCGCAAAGATCTGGCCCTGGGGTTGGATCTTGCATGGGCGTCCTCGTCCACGCCTTGGTTGTGGGGCCTCTGTCGGTTAGTTATTTCCTTGCATTCCATTAGGAGCTGGGGCTACTATCCGGATGGTTTCAGTTAGGTCCTCTGTCCATATTACCTCCAGAATTGGGTCTTCTACCGATACTGGTTCTGCGTCCGGATCTTCGTAGTATGGTTTTACTAATGTAGATCGGAAGGTCCTATGCTTGCCATTTATATTCACCGTACAGTCCTCATTGTCCACTGCGACGAGTTTGTATGGTCCCTCCCAGCCATTCTTTTCTCGCCATACCTTAATGAGTGACTGCAATGGTAGTTGGGTGGTGTTTGAGGTGCTCGGGCCGTTTCGAGCTGCTAGCGCCTCGCTGACCTGCCATGCAGCATAGAGCTTGCAAACTGCCTCGGTGGCTTTTTGGATGGCCAGGGCACGTTGCCTCAGTGCGGATGTGGGTGGTGAGGTCTCAGCTACCTGTGGGTATGCCCCGAAGACCAGAAGAGTGGGTACGATTCCGTCCGGGCCTGCTGTGTCATTGATTGCCTTGACAGCCGCTTGTAGTGATACTTCCAGACTTGCTGAGGGGTCCTCGGCACGTAGAATGTTGTAAGCACGTCGTAGTGGGCCGTGGTATTGTTCTACCTTTCCTATGCTGTTATGGGCCTCAATGGGGACTTCCTTTAGTGATATAGCCATTTCCCAGGCCTGCTGCTTGAATTCTGCCGAACGGAATTGAGTTCCGGCATCGGTAATGATCCAGTCTGGGGGTCCTTGGTATACGTCAATCCAACAGAGACACAAGGCCTCCCAGACATGTCTTGTCGTAATATCTTTTAAAAATCTTGCCGTATTGAATGATGTGGCAGCATCCACAACATGTAGCGTAGGGCGGTTGCCTTCTAAATACATGATATCGACGATAATCTCGTAGTTGAACTCGTAGTCATCATGTAGGGTGAATCTGAAACGAGTCGGGCGTGGGCCATTCATTTGGCATTGGTGGCATATCTTTGTTAAAGCCTCAAGTGCCTTGGTTTCAACCGGGTGTCCTGCTCTCTGAAGGACCTTGTGGAGCCGTGCAACTGACGGATGTCCGAAACGGCGGTGAAGGCGTCTCAATTCTGTTTTGGTGAGGTAGTTGTGTGCCAATGCCTTTTCCATTATTAGTTCTAGCCAGGGGTGCCCCCATTTACGCACCACCGGCACGGTGAGATCTCCTTGCTGTAGATAGTTCTGTAGATTATCGAATTTAATTCCTAGTCGGTCCATGTCTTGTAGACACAGTAGGAATGGCGTGTCGGCGGGTATAACATAGAAGTCGATCGGTCCAAGTAGTATAGGGACTGTGGTAGTGCCCATGGATTCAAGTGCATTTCCGCTGCCGAATCTGATAGTAGCCTTTCCGGCTGAGGTCTGGTCCAGCGTCACTGCTGATATCTCCCGCTGTAGGGCCTGGAATTGCAAGTGCCCGGCAGTCAACACACCTGCGGCGCCAGAATCTGGCATAATTCCGTGGAAGGTTGTTGCCGAATATCGGTTCTTAGGCATATAGTTGATTATGTGAACTTCTTGCTGTTGCTCTGCAAACAGATCCTCCTTCGTGAGTCCGTGGGAGACTGCTGCGTCAGCCAGTAGTGCGGTCAGTTTGTAGGCATTGGCATGTATCGTACTCGTAAAGGTGGAGGTATGGAATTGCTCATTTTCTTCGAGCTCCTCCGGTATCTCGTCGTCTTCCGTTGCCTGAAAAAATTGAGCAATACTGTCATCCTCGTCATCGTCTTTGATACCATTTATGCCCTCGTGCCACACAAGGAATTGGGCATAAGCTGACGCTGATCTGTCTTTTGTGAATTGGCTGTTCTTGAAGCGGTCGTATGCCTGACGCCATTCTTCTGAGTTGTGAGTCGTTGACCAGCAGCCTGGCTTCCTGCAGACATAGCACTTCTTGTCCATGCGGTTTGTGGGCTTCTCGTTACGGCGATGTGTATCTGTTCGTACCTGTCTGCTGCCAAAACGTGAGGCTCGGCCACGTCTGTTATACATTCTGTCAGTCCAGAACTGTCCAGTCTCCTCGTGGCCCGTGGCTAGAAATTGCTGGACCTCCATATCTGTGACTAGGCTAATAGTTGACCGTAACTGGCTGCGGACGCCTTCTAGGGTCGGTGCTGGGTTGTAGAGGCACAATGTGCATTCCCGAATCCCTCTGCATGCATTGAGAATTTGAATACGTAGTGACTCTTCTGACGATCCGATTGACGGTAGGGCCCGCTGAATGTTCGTGAGCCTATCGAACAAGAGCTCCAAGCACTCAGTCTTGTTCTTGCCGGGATTCTCGGTAATTATCTTCATAAGAGTTGTATTTCGCCAGTCTGATAGGTACATCTGACTGCGTTCTTCGTTCTCAAAGTGTGCCTTGATCCGGCTAATCATGTCCTGGAAGTTTCTTGGCTCGGGGATACTGCAGAGCCGATCGTAATAGAAGGTAAGTGCTCGTCCCTTGAGCATAGTTGGAAGTGCATTCGTGTGTCGGTCTTGTAGAATACCGAGACGGCGGCAACAGTCATAGAAGATCAAGAGCTTGGATTCGATGACTTCATATGCGTCTCCACCGTATTTCATCTCCTCGTTGGCATACAGTTTTGTGAGGTCCGCAAGCTGTTTCGTGATCTGAGGAGTCTGTAAGGAATTGTAATACGACATCGTAGTATCTTGTAGGTGGTGATGGGAGCTGAGGGTGGGCGGCGAGGCTCTATGCTGTTCTTGATGCTGTTGTTCGGGTGGTCGTGAGGTGGATATGCGTTCGTGGGATTGTGGAGTTAGAAGTGTCTGTGGTGTCCGGATAGGCTGTGACTGCCATAGCTTACTGGTTGTTCGAATGTTAGCAGCGAAGTCCGGGTTCTCCATGTTCTGGCCGAATTCTGCATTCCGACTTATCTGGGTATTAATTTCGTCCATAGTCCAGGCACGAAATGACGGTTGTTTCGCTGCACGCTCTAGGTTTGCCGTGATTCGAGCGCCGTCGGTGTCAATGAAGACGCCGTTCATGAGTAGAAAGGCACGAAGGTACTTTACCATTCGGGGTGGGACTTGGGCCCATCTATCCTTGTCCCACTCTTCGAACTCGTCCGCGAACTTGCACCAGAGGACTTGTGCTGTAATCCCCCTCTGATGCCAGCATTCGGTCAGGAAGCCGATATGGCTGCTGACTTGCTGTGGTGTAGGCGAATCGAGGTTGTCGAATTCTGTAAGTTTGCCCCAGGTTGTAGGGTCCACTTCTTCTTGGAGTGCTGAGGGTATTGGGATCTTGTTGCCGTTGGTGCCTGGCGTTTCGGAGCGGGTGGATTGGCTGTCTACCAGTTCGATCACTGACCCCATTCTTGTTCGTAGGGTGCGTAATAGAGGAGTGGGAGGGTTCGTAAGTGCTCGTGAGTATCAGTTCGAGCAAATTCTCTCGCGGGGGTCGTGTTCGAGAGGTTCTGCATGATGGACGCTCCGGTGGCTAATCCTCCGGATCTGAGCTTCTCTTGGCTCTTTAGACAGGCTATTTTTTTGAAGCAGCCTAAATGGTGATCTAGAGATCGCTCGTTAGCACGGTATTGCCAAAGGGAGTCGGGTTTCGACTGGATCTTTAGGTCGCCGTCTCTTCCGATATCCTTGCTGATCTGTGGATAGGAGCCGGGTTACGGCTTGCAGTGGTTGCGTTTGCTACCACTGATCAGTGTAGGAAGCACAGGGTATCGCGATGGAGCTCAGCTACAGCTGGGTCTCGATTGGGTTCAATGCATTCGTTCTAAGGTACAAGATGTCTAGTAAGAAGATCAAGAAACCGCTGGTGAGGCGAGTGAGAAAACTCTTGCCCGCTAGCAGTTCGCGCTAGGCGAATAAGAGTCACACAAATTGGCTGGCTCCTATTTGCCGCGGTGGGAAAAACTGCGGGTTGTTCTGCCCGCAACACTTGTCACGACCATTCCAACAAAGTATTTTATAAGTTTTTTCAGTTGTTAGTTACAAATACCCGGATTGGAATTGTGTGGTTGATGGGTATGTACCCGACTGATTCCTGTGCAGTAAATACGCATCGCTTTCTAAATCTAGCTTGTAATCATAGATTAGGAGGGCTGGTTTCGATATCCAATCTGGATTAGGCTCTTTGGTTGTTATTGAATAACTTGGAATTACGCTCATGAAATTATTTGTAAATTGAGGATTGATTTCTTGCGTTCGGTCTTGGAATGAGGTTGGAGCTGGAGCTGGAGGTGAGGGGTGTTTATATTTAAGAGAATTACTGGGAAATTAACTCCGCTGTATTAATTAACCCCTCCTCCAGGAAAAAGTCAATTACGCTCCCTCCCTTGTTCAGGCCTGGGTTACATACTTCACATACCCGAACCACCCAGCAAAAGCGGCGCCACCCAGATGACGTCGGGGTGAGTGCAGGGCGCATTTCATCGTTCGTTGCGCCGCCAAGCCTGTGCCTCACTCCACCTTCGATCCACATACGCAACAAACAAACAAACACCAACCAACCAACCACCTATGCCTTTTGCGCAGGTACATACATCCCCACCTACCTAAGCACCCCAACCCAAACCAGACAGTCCGCGGGTTACTCACGCTATATACATGACAGCTAGTGATCGGCCCACCGGGGTCGGGCAAATCCACCTACTGCAATGGGAGTAAGTAGCACACACACCCCCGACCCCCGAGTGGCAAGCGGCGGCGGGATATTTCCTTCTACCTACCTCCCCCCCCACTTTCCCACTTTTACTGTTCCCCCCCCCCCATAACCCTACAAAACAGCACAGGACTATAAAAAAAAAAGGTGGGGGGAACACGTATTCCTCCTATACACACACACACATATATATATATCCACACCCTCCCCTTACCCCCAATTTCTCACCCTTCCGCAGTGCAGCAATTCCTCTCGGCAATCGGCCGAAAGGCCTCTATTGTGAACCTCGACCCGGCCAACGAGCAGACGAGCTACCCGTGTGCGCTCGACGTGCGGGATCTAGTGACCCTGGACGAGGTTATGGCCGATGATGGGTTGGGCCCCAATGGTGGCGTGTTGTATGCCCTGGAGGAGTTGGAGGGGAATGTGGAGTGGCTCGAAAGAGGGCTTGGTGGGCTTGGAGGTGAGTGTTATTCCCTCCAGAGAAAATTTTTTTTGGCTGCTCCCTAGGGTGATGGGGACTCACATGGGGTAGAGGATTACATCCTTTTTGATTGTCCAGGGCAGGTCGAGCTGTTTACGCATCACTCCTCGCTCAGAAATATCTTTTTAAGGATTCAGAAATTGGGGTATAGAGTTCGCTCACACCATGCTACTACAATCTACTGAGAGGAGAGGTGCGGGAATCAGGCTAGCTGACAAGTTTGGTTGCAAAACAGCTCATAGTCCTTCACCTCACAGACTCGTATTCTCTCACCCTACCCTCGCTATACATATCCACCGTTCTCCTCGCCCTTCGCGCAATGCTCCAAATGGACCTCCCTCATCTCAATGTCCTAACCAAAATTGACAAACTCTCCACCTACAGCCCCCTACCCTTCTCCCTAGACTTCTACACCGAAGTCCATGACCTCAACTACCTCCTCCCCCATCTTGCCGCTGAATCACCCATCCTCAACGAAAAATTTGAGGGGCTAAACAGGGCAGTTATCGAACTAGTTGAGGAATTCGGACTCGTAGGTTTTGAGACGTTGGCAGTGGAGGATAAGAGAAGTATGATGCATCTCCTGCAAGTGATTGACCGTGCGGGTGGTTATGCGTTTGGGGGGCCGGAGGGGGCGAATGACACAGTCTGGCAGGTTGCGATGAGGGAGGGTACGACGGCCATGGATGTGAGAGATGTGCAGGAGAGGTGGGTGGATGCAAAGGAGGAATACGACGAAGCAGAGAGAAGGATGTGGGAACAAGAGGCGAAGGCTAGAGAGGAAGTTTATAGAGGGGGCGTTGATGAGAACTATGAGGGTGGAGAGGACGAGGATGAGACGGATGGTTTAGGGGACGTAAGGCAGCCTATAGTAGATGGCGGAGTGAAGGTTCGGAGGACGCCGGGGTAGAGATGCGCTAGACGGTTATTTCGCAAATCTATGTCCTGTCAAATGAGAGAACCTGTGAGGGGACACCTCACAATGGGGGGGAAGGTTGCATGGCGCAATCTTGACTGCGATGACCCGTGCTCGTGATATGGAGATAGCAGGACCGGTGAAGAGGTTCAATCGTGGTCACTGCCATCGTCATCATCATCGTCGCCGTCGTCGTCGTCGCCGTCGTCGTCGTTGTCGTCTTCACCGTCTTTGCCATTGTCGGCATCCCGAAATCCTTGCTCGTCTTCCCCGTCATCCCCAGTCCTCCAATTCCCTTGCTCCACTTCCACACCCACGCTCAAACCCCCCACCAAACCGGCTCCCAATTCAATTTCCCTCCTCACCCTCCCCACCCCCCTCCTCGCCCACCTAACCGCCTCCAACTCCGCCTTTTTAACAGTCCCACAGACCCTCCCCACCCTCACCACACAATCCCTCGCGGCCACCTCTGTCAAGAAAGTCACCGCTGCCCACACCATCCGATAGTGATTCCTGGCCACCCTCACAATCGCCGTCGACGTCGCCTGCGACAGGTATTTGACCGCCAGGCTGCTAGAAATCGCCCCTAGTCCGTAGTCGCCGTAGAGCTGGGAGACAGAGGAGCGGATTGTGGTCAGGAGGACGGAGGGCGTTAGTGACGGCGGCGAAGGCGCGTTAAAGAGGAGGGTTGGGGGAACGGGGTTGTTTGGAGGCGAGGGCGTAGTGGGGTAGAGGATGTGGATAAGGAGATAGCGGTTCTTGAGGCGGACCATTGAGAGCGAGAGAGCGAGAGGGGGTTTAATTAGTTGTTGGGGTTTTTATTGCAACGATTCGATATGCTAGATGTTGATTAAAAAAAAATAAAAATGTTGGAAAATTACCGAGCCGAAAAACATTAAAAACCCAAAATTCGTCTCAAACGCCCCATCCCTAACTAAGCTTTCTTTCTTTTTTTTCGCCGAGTAAATCAGGAAGCGGACGGAAGCGGACGAGGCGAAGCAAAAAAAAAAAAACAATACAAATCCCCAAATCAAACCTGTTTCAGACTGAAAAAACTCCTACAAAATTCACTCAAATCTTTCCTTTTTTTCCTTTTTCTTTCGGGGTGGTAGTTGTATGTGTGTATCAGATGAGTTTTGCGTCGGCACATGTATACAATAATTCAAAATACGTGTGTATATATACATATATATCTAATATCGGAGAAGGTGAGGCTTATTCGTCTATTGCCCAAAAGAAGGGGAAAAAAAAAAAAAGTATGGATGGAGTTAGGGATGAGGGGAGTGTGTGCGTATATGTGTGTTTGTGTGTGTACATACATAATATATATACAAAGCAACAAGCACAAGCCTAGCTTTCCGGCCCTACCGCACCAAAAACCCAGTTTAAGACTAGCTATTTCTAGCAAAGAAGAAGAAGAAAAGGTTTGCTTGACAACCAACCGCAAATAGAAGAGTAAAAGAACAAAAAGGGTGGGGGAGGGGGGGAATAATATGTACAGAGGTAAATTAATTTTAATATATTTTGTTATTTTTTGTATACAGGGGGGGGGCCCACACCAAAAAGTAATATAACGCTCTCTCTCTCTCTCTCTCGCTTACACCAAAATCTACCTTGGGGGGAGGGCTATACCGTACCAAAGGCTATTAAAGCAGCTTTTTTATCGCTTAATTAATTAAATTCCAGTTAAAGGGGCGGGGGACTTGTTACTTTTGAGTGTGGGCTTCTTTCTGTACTCGGGGTAAGGGGTCCGCTTGTGTGTGTCGGGGGTGGGGGGGGGAAGAGATACCCTTGGTACATACGTGTACTTATGTTACATACATACATACATACATACATACACGCATACACAGTAGGATGCGGAAAGGTTCTCTCTGGTCACCAAATTTAAGCGAAAGCGACTTTTGTACATACATACATACATACATACATACACACACACATACATACATACATACATACATACATACATACACACACATATATATATATATACATACATATATATATATATACATACATACATATATTACATACATACATGACAATTGCAAATACTAACTCTGGCCCCAAGTAGAAAAGGCAGGGGAGGGGGAGGGGGCCAAGGCCAATGTGCTGCCCGCCCCTTGGTGCGCTGTGTTTCTAGCCGAAACAGCACCAAGTCGTCATTTTACGTCAGCCCACCCCCCCCTAGTTTACGCTTCGTTCCCCTCCCAACACCAACAAAGTCGTTTGGCCGCGCTTGGCCTGAAGCGCGCGCTAGTCTCTCTCCTCCGTTGACGAAAGTCATCCGGGTTCTACAGAGCAAGCAAAATCGTCAATTTCTTTGGTTTTTATATTTCTTGTTTTTTTTTATTTTTTTCGTTCCACTTATTCCAAAGAGGGGGGGTGGCAATTATGAACCAATACACACTTCTTGCTCTGCGTTCATCTTGCCCCTCACCCTTATCCTTCATTCAGTTCCTCAGAGTATTTCCTGCAATACCATTTCCCGATACTGCCTACTACCCTCCCAGAGTAGGTTTTCTCTCCCATAGCCAACTTCGCTACGGCCAACCCGCAACCGCACGTTCCCGATTAGCAACCACCGTTATAAACAAGCACGCTCCGTAGCTCTCCTCAACACTTAGCTCCCAGCCATTTTCTCCCACCTCCTTAAGACGTAAGCAAAGGGTTGTTGCACGTCAATCATCTCTCCAACAAGCTACTATCCACTCCAGTTTGCAGTAACAAGACTTAATGAAGCCCTCGTCGCTGGATCCAAGTAAACCGTATATGGAAATCGCAACACATGCGCTATGCAGCAACTCGCAATGACCAAGAATGAGAGCATCTTATGCTCAATCGAACGTAACACCCTTCCGTAAACAAAATAGCAAATATCGTCTCCCATAGCACCCCGAGCATAAACTGAGAACTTCCCGTGTCGCTCACAACTGCTGTTTGTAATACAGTTACACCATAAACTGGTGTTGTTTTTTTTTGACGGAACCGCCTCTGATGGCATGTGTTGTGAACGTAAGTATGGGGTCTCATGATAACAGCGCATGTCGTTCTACTATATGTTCCTGCCCATGACCCTTGATCCCACATAGCCTCGAATTGCTCAACCTAGCAATCCAACATCCAACCCGATCGACCTCATGAATAAGTTGACGTTGCCGAGTTTCTGACTGCCCATATCAGGGGGGAGGGTTTTGCTTTGCATTACCGTCTCCATGACACGGTCCCTAGAGGGGTACCTCGGTTAGCCCTAGCTGCGGTAAGATTGCAGGGTTGGGTGGCCTACTTTACAGCCATCACTAGTCTCTGTTGCTGTTCGGGTGTTGCTCCAACTCCAAGGGCCGCCAGGAACTGCCAGACGTACATATCCTCAGCTGAATTGATGGACGGAGGGAAAATCTGCCCAAGACAGGATTCGAGAGTGTCAAAGATACGATTATACATCGCACTCCTTTGCGCAAGTTACGGGTATGAGCCGTGCACCAATAGTTATTCGTGGACTGTAGGCGAGAGCTTACCATTGTTCCCACTCCTTCTCTTCCCCATCCCCAGCTTGCCTAATTAGTTCGCCACGACTGAAGAACATCGTCAGGATTCCTAGCCCAACTTTGGTCTTTGCTATAGCTTGTACATTCACTCTTTCCCAAATGATCCCTAGCAATCCAACTACAATCTTCAGTGGGGCTTCGTTTACGTAGGCGAATAGGCTAGGCATCACCGCTTGAGAGAACAGTTCTACTTCCTCTCGGATCGTAGCTGGAAGTTGGAGCTCGCCAGGTTGAAGTTGGGCAAAGCGAACAACGTCAATGGCGTCCAGGAAGACAACGATCATAGTAAGAACAATGACGCGCTGCTCTTGATCTATATGGCGGAAGATTCTAGGAATGGCCTTTTTGCCCTTGGCGTAGGACAGAAAGGCAATGAATGGGTGTGGCGACAATGCGCTGCCCATAGGATTAGATTTAGATTCGAAGGGATGAACAACCAGGTCGGATGGATACTTACTCGGGAACAATCGGGTCCATGATTTTCATTTCAGCCCACAGTTTCTTGTTAAGATTCTGCATTTTTTGCTTCCATTCCATATGCTGCTGCTGGCCGATGGCGGTATCGCTCCCTTCTGTCAACGGAGGAGGTAGGTAGCGTTCATGGTCCTCAATCTGCATTAAAGCGTCGTAGACCTTTTCAATAGCGTAAAGCACATTCTTTCTATCACCAGCGCTGGAAGTAGGTTGTGACCCTCTGCTGGCATGATGGAGGCGATTGGGATCGTTGCCGACCTCTGTTCGCTTGAAGTTAAGGAGAGGCTTAGGAGTTTTGGCGTTACTGAAAGATATCTTTCCTAGGCTCCCTTCTAGGACCAATTGGTTGTTCTTCGGTCTTGCCTTACTGGCCTCAACAGCTCGTTGAACCTGCTGCTCCATTCTCTGCATGTGGTTATCGCCGCCCCGATGCTGTCTCCTGCCGGCGATCCCACCAGGGGTGCCATCAATCCTATAAAGGTAGGTCTGGGCGAACGAATTAAGCGGCTGATGAGGGTTTCGTCTTGGGCCACCACGGATCTGGTTGTGGACTTGGTAGTAGAAGTCTTCCATTAACGCAGCATCTGTGCCTGATTCGTTGGGGTTCCCGGTGGCAGATACTAGCTGTTGTAATTGAATGCGGGTTATGAAGTTCTTGTCTTGGGGGGTCATTAGACCATTGTCCTTCGAGAGGAGATGTATCTTGTGGTTGCGCTTGGCACGTTTAGCGTCTTCTATCAGAAAGGCAGCCCTCTCTTCCTCAGATAGATGAAGGAGCTGCTGCGGATGCGTCACAAGGCCAGAATGTGGTTGCAGTCCCGGTATCCCCTGTGGCTGTGGGTAGGGAGGGACACGCGGTACCGGGTGGTGTTGTTGGCGATTTGGGTTTTGAAGAATCTGTCGAGGTGGAGGAAGCTGGCGGCCAACCCCGGCGTGCGTAGGCGTCACCGATGGGCGATGGAGAACTTGTGGGGGTTGCTGTGAACCGTACGCAGGCATCTCACTTCGGGGTGGCGGTTGTGGAAAACGTGGGCCCTGCGAGAGTGGCTGCTGGAGGGTTGTCTGCGGTTGTTGTGAGGGAGCCGGCGCATGTTGCTGTGCGGGATTCACAATTGGGTGCTGCTGCTGCTGTTGTTGTTGTTGTTGTGCTGGAACAACAGCTGTGGGTGCCTGTTGTGGCGCCACCTTGGTGGCAGGCTTCTTGCTCTGAGCCAAAATAGCTGCTTCAACTTCTTCCAAGGACATCATCTTCTTTCCCGAGCCGGAGCCTTGTCTCTGGTGTGTAGTCTCCTCCTCGCTAACCTTTGCTGCCGCTGGCGTTTTCTTTGCCGATGCCCCCCATAAACTCTCATTCACCTGAAGATCCGGAATGTAGCCAGGCTGCTTGTACTTTTCGTACCCTGTTTTTATAGGTTTCGGCTCGAGCTTTGGAGGGCTAGCAGCAATGGCTGATACAGACTTCGGGGGCGGCTGTTGGCGATTGAAAAGAACCTGCTCCTCGTTGATCGCACCAGACACCTTGGCGGTCTGGGTGAAGAAATCGAAATCCTTCCCGACCGGTATACTAGTAGAGCCGTCACCATCCCCACCGAATGTGTCTTCATTGAAAACGTCGTCCGTCTCATCAAGCTTGTCACCAAGACCGTCGTAGGTCTCCTCAAAGTCAATGCTGGTGCGGGGTCCAAGACGTCAGCGAGCACTAGTTCCGCAGCACCGTTGAACTTACGCATCATCATCATTATCGTCCCCCATGCCCCGAGAGATGCCTGCGAATGGGTCTGGGGTCTGTCCAAAGCCGGGTGCATTCGCCGGGTGGCCACGATCTCGCGGGAGAGCTGTGTCGAACCCGAAAAACGACATGACTGCGGGGCAGGTGTGCGCAGGCACGAAGCTTGGAGGACGAGAGATTAGGCTTTCCAATGCAATAAAGACAAGCAAGAATTAAGCAAGGACTAGAGCGTATACGCAGTAAGGACTGAGGGACTGCGGTACGGGTGCCGATGGCCCTGTAGTAGAGACGGGCCGGCTTGAGTGAGTGGAGTGGAGCGAATGGAACTGATGTGTGCAAAATCGTCACGGTGAGTTGAACAAAGTAGACGAGCCGAGCCGCTAGAGCCGAGCCGCCGGAGCCGCGAGTGAATAAGCTTACCAGTCTTGCGCTTATGCCCCAGAACACAGGAACACAGGAACACATACGCACGGGCGATCTGATGCGTACAACTCCCAATTCAGGCCCTGACCCTGAGATTACTGTGTCTGACCTACGTACACCACTGCGTAGCACGCAGGTGTGGTTTGTATGCGGAGCAACGACACCTGGTCTTCCCTGCTCCGCTCCCCCCGTAGAACGTGCAGAGGAGCTCAACAAAGCCCGATCGTTTGCTGATGGTGACGCTGTGTAACTAGCACTAGCGTTAGATACCGCCCTCCGCCCACCGCCCACGTCCTTCCTCCACTCACCTCCCACTCACATTTCATATGATTCGCGTCCGGGACTTTATAAATCGCAGAGATTCTCCCTCTGAGAAGCGTGTCCCAGCTACCGGAGCTCTCCAAACCATGCCTTTAGCTCTCAGATACCTACGGTACATCTTCTTCACATGCTTCGTACGTCGCGAATGCCACTGGGCTACTTAGTTGCACTGGTTGTCAGACTAATAATTTAGCAGGTCCTTGTGTGTCTTTATTTCTATTCCTCGTCACCAAACTTGCGTCTGCGAACCGACTTAACCCAGATCCTAGACCAGCAACCGCGCCCTGAAGAATCCCAGGAAGCCGTAGCGACAATAACCAAAGCTCCCGAAAGGCGCCCTCCGCATAGGCCGGACGGGCAAAAGGTCAATGCAACATTTGTAACGCTTGCCCGTAACGCCGATTTGTGGGACATAGCGCGGTCTATCCGTCAAGTCGAAGATCGCTTCAACAGACAGTTCAACTATGACTGGGTCTTTCTGAATGACGAGCCATTTGACGACACGTTTAGAAAAGTCACTTCGGCTCTGGTGTCTGGGAAGACGAAGTACGGCTTAATTCCCAAGGAACACTGGTCGTTCCCCAAATGGATCGATCAAAAGAAGGCGGCTAAGGTCCGCGAGCAAATGGCAGCTAAGAATATTATATATGGCGATTCCATTAGCTACCGGCACATGTGTCGATACGAATCTGGGTTCTTCTTCCGCCACCCGCTAATGATGGAGTACGATTGGTACTGGCGGGTGGAGCCGAGCATTGAAATCTTTTGTGACATCAGAGAGGATCCATTTCGGCTCATGGAGGACAACGGCAAGAAGTACAGCTTTGTATTGAGCTTGTACGAGTACGAGGAGACAATACCGACCCTCTGGAAGAGCGTGAAAGGCTTCATGAATACCTACCCCCAACATATCGCCGAAGATAACACTATGGCCTTTATAAGCGACGATAACGGTGAAACGTACAACCGTTGTCATTTCGTATGTTGTTCCCTTGGTTTATTCTGTTTGGCATGGACGATCTAACCCGCATGATTCCAGTGGTCTAATTTCGAAATTGGAAGCCTTAACTGGCTACGTTCTCCAGCCTACATGGACTACTTCAACTTTCTCGATAAGGAAGGCGGCTTTTTTTACGAGCGGTGGGGAGACGCTCCGGTTCACTCTATCGCTGCATCTTTGATGTTGAACAAGGACGAAATCCACTTTTTCAACGACATCGCTTACTACCATGTCCCTTTCACGCACTGCCCGTCGGGCGAAAAGACTCGGCTAGACCTGAAATGCCATTGCAATCCATCGGATAATTTCGATTGGAAGGGATATTCTTGTGAGCTCTGGCCTGACCTTTTTATTCCATTTGCTAATAGCGCATGTAGGCACGTCAAAATTCTTTAAAACCTCAGGGTTACAGAAACCAGAAGGGTATGAGGATGAATAACTAATAGAACTTCAAAAAGGACAAACTCCTAACAACTGCATTTTTATGGCTACTAGAACTCCTAGTCGCTTATCTCAGTTTCTTGGTCTGGTTGATTGACCATTCCTAACGAATGCGAGGGGATAACCTGACGACAAAATATTAGACGGGTGGGACGGGTTTATACCGGTAACTGGCAAATTCTACTCGTTTTCTTTTACTTCCCCTTTGTTCCTGAGCTTCTAAGTTGTATTACCATGTCTCCTGTATAGTCCGCTACGGTGCGGCCCCCAAATCTGGATCAAAAGTTCACGTTTCCTATGGCGCTTTTTTTTTTTTGTGCTAGGCCCTATATGAGCCGATTTATTCATGTATGTAATTCTAGAGATACAGCGGACGTCCGTTTATCCAGACTGCCGCAAGGGGTATAGATTGTTTATCACCACCGAGGGTGGGCTATACGGGATTACCCACTTCCTGCTTGTTGCTTCTACGGAGGATTTACCCTCTAAGTCCTCAATGTAATCAGACACTCGCTGGTTTCGGTTTCTTTGTCCCGTACTTGGATCTTGACGTTATCCGGTTCGGCACTCCTCCCTACCATCGCGTTAGCGCCAACGTCTTTTTCCATAAATAATGGCTTGCGCTAAGCCAAACATACCAGATCCAATGCTCCACGCACAAGATGATATCTCACACCCGGGCAATCCTGACTTCTGCCCCCTCGGACTAAAACTACAGAATGTTGTTGTACATTGTGTCCTATACATAACAGACACTAGAGTCAGCACAATGCACCCATTGAGATCAATTCGTCTAGGTCATAAAATAGAGCATAGATATACCTTCACCGGGAATGTAGCAAGTCACCACCCTCCCTGAGCTCAGCCTCACTCTGGCAGTCTTGCGCTCCGCCGAATTAGGCTTCTTAGGCTTCGTAATGCCGACTTTCAAACACACCCCTTTCATCTCCGGGCGGTTGGTCAGGGCTGGAGAGACTTTCTTTCGAGCTTTCTGGGGCTTGCGACATCCTCGAACAACTTGGGCGTATGTCGCGGGCCGGAGGGGTGTGACGGTGAACGCTCGCGGGAATTGGACAAGGGGCTTTGGGGGAGAAGAATTGCGAGAGTAGAGGAGAGGTCGAACTGCCTGGAGAGGAGCGTATACGCCCTGTAGGCGGCGGAGGAGAGGCCGGGACATCTTTGCTTGTGTGATGGATGAAGTCGTTTTGAATATTCGTTTCGGAGTAATTAGATCACGTGTAGTCTACTTAGCGCTCCGACCTCACCCTATAGGTGAGCACGGGTAATTCCATCAATCAAATCTATTTTGTAGAAAATTATAATTATGAGGCTATTTCGCATCACCATCATATGACTCCACAACTTCCTAATAATCTATACTTCAAGCTCACAATTTTATAAATCATTTCATCTACAATACTCCTTCCTTTCCGCCACCACAGGCAAGTAGATATAAGATATGACTATGGCAATAACTGCAGCACCCCTTAGGCATAGAAGCCGGCATCCCAACCCGTCATCAGTCTGAGCTCTAGAGATGTAATTGAGTATCTCTAAACTTTTCCTGATCAAGCTGTCTTCGAAGACAACGGCTCGGGGAGACCTATTGATGAGCCCAGCTTATAGAACACCCTGGATCCCGAGTGATAGACAGTTATACCGGAGTTAACCCCTTAACGCTACATATGGAACCTATTGGACAGGATGGAGCCCCTAATTCAATGACGTTAGAAGAGTCAGCTAAACAATGCATCCAGACTGCTAGCCCACTTGGAAATTCGGCGAGACGTCTTGCAGATGGCGCAGTTTTACTCGGATACCGTCCGGCTGAAGAGCAGTAGAACAGGATCTAACCCCTAGTTGGCCCAGATGGTGCCACTCTCCCCCACCGGAGTCATCCATCATATCCGTCATACGGATAGCATGATTCAGACATCACCACTAGTTACCCCTCTCCGTTATAGGTCGGGAATGGCAGAGGCTGTGCCCCCAGTTAAACGCGGACTTTCAGCATCCAACGCATAAAACCCACACAGACTGCTACCGTATGCAGGGTTTTGTTGGCGGAGATTGGGCATATGCTTTAAACATCAATGACACTCCGTATACGCCAAACGCAATATACGAGGCGTATGGAATCATATCTTCGAAAGCAAGCCAAGATCACGCCGGAGCAAGAGAGCCTACAGTACCAGCGTCGAATTGCCCACTATCTTGAGCACCTGGTTGCTCTATATTCTCAAGTAAGTTCTCTCCCCGCCGTGTGTTCGACGTGCTAACGATAGGCAGGTTAAAAAATCAGCTCCGGAAGTCGGCGTAGGTGGGGCGGGTTTTGCAAACCTATCTAACTGAGCAAAATGTCGTCTCACTTAGAGAGTAGGATGTCTAGTCGTTCAAGTAGAAAACAGAAACCCAAAACAAGGCACGTTACAGCCGCCTTTAAGAGAGGCGACTAGCTGCGGCAAAGCAAAAAGAAGAGGGGAACCGCAGATCAAACAATAGTCACCTCCATCATCTCCCACCCCTCATACGGATCAACACTCTCAACCCACTCCTGGAGCCGGTCAAAGTCTTCGGTTATGTCTGACAAATCGAACCCAGTGGGAAGACTCCGAATGATCCGCTGCTCCCAATACCCAACGCGGCGATAGGTCTCCCCACCCAGGTCATTAGGAAGCAGCATCAGGCATTGCTTCAACAATGACGGAGTTTCTCCCATATAGCCGACCGGAGTGTTACGGAGGCTAATGCATAAGATCCGCTTGTTTGACAATTCAGCCCTAGTTGAAGGATCAACGGACCTATCCGAAACAACCTTCATTGTGGAAGGGCCGGCCTAATGCCCGCTGATGCAATCCAGGTGAACTCCTGAGGTTTTGCACTGCCCGGTTATCTGTCTACCTTGCATGCTTGAAAGGAGGCATTTCACCATGCAGCCGGGCAAAATCAAGACGTCAATCGCCCTGATTTGGCCCAATGGCAAGGTTTATGGTAATAAAGGCCTGAACAGAGGGAGGCCACCCGTATCCAATTGGCCCTATTCTTCAATTATATTTGCCTAGCCCTAATGGTCTCTCACTCGTAGGTCCCGCAGACCCTTGTAGGTCTATGAAACATGTCAACCAGTCTTGTGGGGGGTATTTGGGCCCCTCACGGCACACCTCCCGCCACTACTGAGAGTTGCCAATAAACTGATAGCTATGAAGTCTGCCTAGACACAGCAAACATACGATTCTATCCCCGACATCCGTAGCCGTACAAGCTCATTTGCTCGGCTCACAGGTGAGAAAAAGGCAATCAATGGTGATATCCTCATTATGAAGCTACAGATACTGCCTTTTAGCTTCCACTCCTTTGAAAATTATGCTCGGAAGAATTGAAAGGGCTGGATCAGAGCTGCGACTGTAGGTGGCTTAGTAAGTATAAGCTTCCGTTTTTCCTTTTGAAGTATGCTGAATATTCGAGGCTCTCGTTGGATACATCACTTGTGATTTGTAGATTACAGACCGATACAGAGAATATCAGAGGCATTCGCACCAGTCTGATTGTGATTCTGCAATCTATGAGACTCTTAAGAGGGGACCTTCATTTCCTGAACTAGTTTAGGATACTCTTTCTTGCAATGCCCTCATCAGCGAAACCAGAAAGCTTATTGTTATGAACAGCATTTGGATCAGTCTAAACAAGACTCAGCTGGAGCTACAACTGCAAGCCTCATGAGCTCACCATACAGCTTATAATCCGCACTTGCACTCGATAATATAAGAACCATAGCATGGGTCTTGGGGATATATAGTAATGTAATGACTTATAGTAACAATAGAATAGCTCTGGCGTAGCGCAATCATAATGCGTTCATAGAGGCAATATGATTATCACAGTGATAAAGAAACAATTAGTAGAAGTGCTCTCAGTATTGTAATTTAGAAGAAGAACTAATCGCTACCCATTCTACTATGGGTAGCAAGCTGCTTAATTACATAGTTTCGCCAGTTGTATGCCAGCTACCTTGCCTTATAGCTATACACCCATTGTTCTGCCTTCTGCTGGTAATGGCAATATTGTCAATAGGGTGTCTCTGATGTCTTCATAACATCGTTCCTATATCGTGCTACTTTTGTAGCAATATCTTTGTCGGATAGGGACTGTTTCTGTCGTGCGTTTGGATACACTGGATGTTATATGCTTGTAAGAGATTCTTGCAGTTGCTTGCTTGTAGACTCGTCACTGTTGCGGAGAACTGACGTTGTTGTGTCTTCTGGAATCCGTAAGCAGTTTGTGTAGTCTGACATGGCTAAGAGCCTCTTTTTGAGAGCCTCATTGTCAGTGCCTTACAGATGACCTCACTAGTCAACCCATGAACTCTGCCTGAACTCTCGAACCTATATATGGACCACAACTGTGCCTACATGTAACGGGCCCACGAGAGCTCGGACCGCGGAGCGAGCCTTGCTCGCTCCGCCAAGGTTCGCGGCTCACGAACCCCTTAAGAAGACCGACAAGGATGCTTCTTGCAACCTCATTGGTCAACGCACCTATTGTACATAGACCATCGTTAGAATAAACCTACTATATACCTACTACGAACCTCGAACATGCATACGAACCACTAGTTCGTAACCCTGTTGAGGCGACTGTCTGACCGTTATCCCGTTCGAGCACCTGCGACCACTCTCACGGACCCTAACACTACAGCCCAGCGAATCTACATACAGGCTCTATTGCAAACCATACTACTTTAGGCCTATGTAAAGGTCACTCATATAGCAAATGCCAGATAGCTGAGGGCCGCAGGCAGTCCGCTGGCGGCACATGACCGACATGTATTTAGCCTCATTGCTGGCAGCCCTTTGGGGGTCAGCGATTACTTCTTATTAAGAAGTCATTAAGAAGTCACCTTAACCTTGTCTCTCATTGCTAAAAACCTAGCCAGTGCTCCTATGGATCACCTGTGGCACCCTGATGGCGCAGCTAACTGCCTGCCCATTGATTCATTGCCTACGAGATGTCTATATACTCTGTGACCGGCACACTACCGGTACCACGACGAGATGCCTGCGGAGAGGCATCTCAGCACCCCTTACAGCCTAGTTGGTAGGCCCGACCTCGCCCAGCATGGCTGTCACGAACGTAGGTTCCAGGGCTTGGAAAGCAAGATAGGACTACTTCTATTCGACAATTTAAAGCTAAAGAAGAGAGGAGATAGAGAAGGAGGCTTCGTGTTTATATACATAAGAAGAGAAAACTCTCAAACCTGCCACGAATCGACACGAGCCATGCTAGCCGCAGTTGGGCCTACTAGCTATACTACGAGTGGTAGTGGTTTGCAGTTGGTCTGTCCGTAGGTTCGTTGGGCAGTGCGGTTGAGGTCCGCGTAAAGGCTTGCATCATGATTAAGGCCCATGTAGAGGTTCAAGAGCTTTGCGCGAGGTTCGTGGGTCCGGCGATGAGCTCATACGGCTCGATGCAGTTCGTGGAGGCTAGGTCGAAGGCGATCGGAGGCTTAGATCGGAGGTTCGTGACAATGGCTTGGACACCTCGAGGCATCTAGACCAGGGGTTTGAGAGCTTTTTCTTCTTATATATATAAACACAAGGCCTCCTTTAGACCTCTTCTCTTCTTTAGTGTAATGGGCGGCTCAAAGCTCAGATCGCCGAATGAGCTATGCCTACCTCACTAAAGCCCATGACCCCCTTTTAGAGTGCAAGGAGGATACTTCTTACAACCTCATTGGTCAACACCTTTATTGTATATAGAATAGGTTTTGGTATAGCCACTGGTAGGAATAGTATTTCCACCAGCTGATTTCGTAGGGATATCGGAGAGGTCAACCCCAACAAAAAATCTTATTTCCATCGGCCGATTTGGTAGGGCCACCGGTGATGCATGAAAGAATATAGATAATTAATTTAGGGTGCGGTATAGCCTCCATACATTTTTGCATAGCTACCTTACATTTTTGCATAGCCATCGCTTTTTACGCGGTCATCACTTTTTGTGTAGCCACTACCAACCCCGCCAATCTTGCCAACTCCAATAACTCTACTTCTCTTGTAAGACCTATGTCTCATGAGTAGAAGAGAAATCTAAAGAGTATGCCTAAATAGATAGTAAAATAGAAAATGTCTGCTAGTCTAGTCCTGATTCTCCTCCACCCCTATTTCCTCCTGTACCCTCTTATGATATAGAGCTCCCATCTCCTCTTTAGTACCACTGTTCCCTCTATCCTGAATGCTCTCTGGTGTTTTCCAACCCCTTCTGAAGAGGATTCCCCACTATTCCTTGCCCTAATCTCTTCAAGCCCTAACTTTCTCCTTTTTCTTCTAAGCCCTCCCTTATGCTCTTCTGTGATTTTCTCCTGTTGCCTATCCTTCCAGATTAGAACATTCTCATGAACAAAGGCGTCTACCACATTCCTAACTCTTCCTTGCATATCCACTGCATTGTGGGTTATAATCCTAGGCAAGAAAAAGATAACCTCCTTCTTTTTGACTTCCACAGTAATTTTCAGCTCCTAAAATACCATCTTGGCTGTGGTAAAGTCCCCCCATGCTGTGTTGATATTGAAGCCACAATGGTAATCACTAGGATCCTTATGAGGCATCCCTTTTGCCATCATATTCCTCATAATTTCACAAGTATACTAAACTCCACAAGCAGGTTTAAGGCCTTTAGGAAAAAATCTGTTGATACTGGCATACCTGACATATATTCTAGGGTCCAGGAGACGTAGTACATTTGACATACTCTTGAAGTAGGCTTGGTTTGCATCTAGCTATTGTTGAGAAGTAGGGAAGTCCCTTTTATACTCTCCAGTCATATGTGGCTCCATCTTGTATTTCCTCCACAAACCCCAGTATTTCTCACTGATGTGACCTCTCCTATACTCTGTAGCACGGCTGGGAGCAATGAGATGAGCTGTAGCTGCTAGGGTTTCTGTATACTGCGGAAGGTATCAGGGCCAGTGGGTAGAGTGCTCAATGCTCTCGTTCATGTGACTCTATGCTACGGAAAAATGAGCGGAAGCGAGGTAGGTAAGCTACTTGCGCCAAGAACTCTAGCTAATCGCCCGGCTCAGATTCTGCCTCCACAATACTGAGAAGAAATAGGTAGGCGGTAAATAAAGAGCTGTCCATGCTTATCCTCAATTCTCAGGTGGTTGCCATTAGAACTATAGGTAGGAAATGTCTTCCAGTCATCCTCAAGAGTCTTTTAATACTGCTGGTCCTTGGTTTTATGATCTACTTACTTCCAGAGGTCCTTGTATAGTTGAGGAACTTATATTACTACCATATCTTTCTGATCCTTTTTCCACATGTACAACTTGTACTTGACTGCATGGCATAGCCCTTTCTTGCCATAGTTATAGTCCTGGTATGCCTTGAGGTCATTGATAAGGTACTTAACTCATTGCTTGAGTTCCTGACCCATGTTGCTGAGAAACAAGCAAGAAAATATGATCTAAAAGTAATTTGCTTAGCGTAGAGGCTTCGTATGACAAATTGAAGGCAGTGGATCGAAAGAGCTCAATAAGAGGATTCCAAATATAAAAAAATCTCACTAAATGGACAAGAATTGACTGAGTTGCATCTGCCTGAAGTTGCTAAGTACTGTGAAGAGTATCGGGGCCGGTGGGTAGGGTGCTTAATGCTCTCGTTTGTGTGCATACATACTACGGAAAAACGAGCGGCAGCGAGGTAGGTAAGCTACCCACGCCAAGAATTCTAGCTAGTCGCCTGGGCTCAGGTTCTGCCTCCATAGTACTTGGTGGAGTGCATAAGTAGGGTAGGGTTGTTGGGCCGGCCGGAGGTTTGGTGGGGCGCATCTCAATGTGCCGAGCCTTAAAGGAGTCTAAAGCAGCCAACAGAGTAATTTTCCAGTCTTTAAGAGCTGGTCCAACCTCTCTTCTGCTTCTTCTCTTCTTTATAGCTGGCCACCATCCTCTTGTAGAGTTGGACGTTCTCAACAGGCAGTATTGTCCCCCTTGTTTGGTATCTCTGAGCAAGCTTAGTTGTGAGGGACAATGATAAACCTCCTTCCTGCCCAGAAGTAAAACTAGGCGACACAGGCGGTCTGGTAATGGAGTTCTGTCAAATTTCTGTCAGTATAGTGAGACTAAAGGACATATAGTCCTCATTTTTCTCTAACATCTTTAGGTAAAGTACCTTAGTCATAAAGGATAACGACAAGCCCCTTCTCTACACAAAAGCAAACCAGACAACACAAGCTATTTAACAATGGAGTTCTGCTAAATTTTTGTCAGTATATCAATACTAAAAAGCTTAATATATAATCTAACCTCAGCATTAAGTTGATGGTTTCTTAGTTGCATATTTGATTGTACAAAAACTTTTCTTACTCTTGTCATACTAACTAAATCCTTTTCCTTTGTTTATAAAGGTAAAGCTGTTCCTTCAGATGTTATTAATCTTTCTATTTCTCTTTTTGTTAATTCATCTTCTTCTGAATCATCTTCTTCAATACTTTGCCCATCTTCTTATCAATGAATACTTAAACCTCCAGTCTTTGCTTTTTTTTTTTTTGTTTTATGCTGAACAATACCCTTTTCCATTTGAGTCGCTAATGCCGATAAATTTTCATAATCAATTTTCTCTTTATGGCCATTACTGGAACCAGAAGATGAAGAAGCCTTTTGTTACTTTGTCTTATCAATAGGTTTGATAGACTAAGCTTGTTTTCTAAGTTTGATGCATTTGGTAGACTGAGCCTGTCTTGTAGGCTGAGCTTGTCTTATAGGCTGAGCTTGTTTCATAGGCTTTCCAATAGATCTCTCAAAAGCTGATAGATCCCGGCAAGTTGAATTTTGAGGCTGCCAACTTCTAGCACTATGGTTTGGCCGTTCTCTTCCAATCACAACCACTGGTTCTAAGATTAGAGGCTATATAGTAAGAGGTGCTGCTAGTAGATACCAATATGGATCTATATCATCCAATTACAACACTCCATTATTTGCAGTACGCTCACTCATCCTATTAGTATATGGAAGACTCATAGACTTGATAAAAAGTCTAGTGCATTGTGGCAATCCTTATAAGGAGCGGTCTTCTGGAGACTTTGTGGCAGTGTGACGCTTGCCGGTCGTCGAGTGTGCGTCCTGGTGATTAAGGGCTACAATTGGGCCTACGATTGGGGTTGGCTGGTTAGGGGGTTCAGATACATATCGGGTCGCGATATGGAAGCGGTTATGAGATGTGGAACGTAGGCAGAGGCTCGATTCTAATATCTTAAAGAACTGATCGTTGGTTTCGCCCCTGAGGCCAGCAAGACGACTATCTACAGGGTGCAGCTCAATAACCCCCTTAGGTTACCCTATGTATCAACCCGTCAACCTGTGCATATATAGCCTGTGCGCCATTACAATCCCATAGGTAGAGATAGCAAGTGCTGTTGGTCCCATAAGCATTCAGGAGCATAATGAGATATATGGACAAGCAATGAGGCATAGAAAAGATCTTTAATGATATGAGAAGTTCGTGACTTGTTAGTCCCAATAGTATTGTCATATTTAGAATGTTGGCCAGTAAGCATTATATCAATTCTATTGTAAACTATTTTTAAGTCCCCAGTTGAGACTTGTAGATAGCCTTTCAGAGTTTTATAAGAGCTCTCAACTCGTGAAGTGGCATGGTATCCAAAATGTATATGCTGATCTGTCCAAGTATATACAAAGAGCTCCTTATATAAGCCAATCTATGTTTTATCAATATACTCTAATAGTGGAGCATAATTGCATCCATAATTCTTTCTAAATGTATCTAACTTTGTGTTGTATATATTCTTGCTTCTGCTCTTTACAATCTCAGTCCAAAATCTTAAAAATACATTCTAAGACTCTTCATTGTGGAATCATTTTGCTACATGGACCAGAATATTCTTTTCAATGTACCAGATACAAAGTTGGTGATGGCATCATGGAAACACTTCACTAATAGCATTTAGCAATACAAGGTCCTAGTCTATAACCATTACTCCAGGAACTCAGTCTCATGAGAACAGCCTATAGAGCTGAGTTAGGGCCTATCTGTAGCTTTCCTCTGTCTTGTCTATTATAAAGCAGAAGAATATGTAAAACGTTTTGTTGGTGCATATAGATCCAACAATGTTGAGCAGTGGCATCTTAAATCGATTTATCTTACATATGCAATTGAGTAGTAATACTTCTGGATACCAATTCAGAAGTACTATATTATGTAGGTGAGCAAAGAAGAGGTATGTAACTCATCTGTCAGGACTGGTTTTGTAACTTTATTTATATTGTCCTTCCAAAATGGCAGCAATTAGGGACTCTATTGGGGTCTTACCATTGAAGCTCTCAAGGCAAACTTGCTTTTGGATGTTGTAGACATCTTGATCAATGAGTGAATAGTTCGTATTCTGCTGTATTATAGTAACTATCTGGTGAGTAGTGACCCCAGCTGCTGTAAGTTGTCTGACCTCTTTTTGGACTTCAGGAGTCATCCGACAATGGATAGGGTGTACTGTAGCTGAAACAGAGGCTTTGTGATTATGTAAGGGATCCTTAACTATAAGGTGCCAAATGGTATCCTTAAGTTTGCCTTGTAGCAGAAAAGGGCAGGTTTGTCGGTGGCTTAAGAAGATTAGAAATGAGACTAATTATGCATTGAGAATACCTACTACTTGTATTCCCTAGTCTTGATATCTCTGTGACTCTATGCATTAATCAGTATTTATCCTTGTGATCACAACTAAGAGTAATGACCTGTAAGGGTCGCCTCCTACAGGGACCCCTAGGGTGGTTATGGTAGTGTGACGTTATCCGACCGGCTTCGGCGCTGATGGCATGGTGGCGAGTCGATATAGACATATGTAGATTTGGTCAAAGTGCCGAGTTTTACTGAGGGTTGCTGACGACCCGCTGGGTAGACTACAGGTGGATATGATATCAGAAGGCAAGAGGATCGATTTTAGTATATAGGAGAACTAATTGCTGGCCTCCTCCTGAGGCTCAGCCGATCGACTAAATACAGTAATGGAAACCACACAGGGTTACCCTGCTATATAGCATTCCTGCGGTTAGCGCAAGCTCCTGACATGACCCCATCTCTATTACAAAACCGCTTAATAGCTACAGCATATCAATGAGCAGAGGCATGCTCCGGAACACTTCTAACAAGAGTCTCTCGAGTAGCATATTCGGACTCGTCTGGAGGGAGAAGATTATCCATGGGAGGTAGGCAACTAGTGATAGTGGATCAAGAATCAAGAATCAGAGCGAGGTGGAGGCTAAAGAAAATTTTTTCTCATTATGCTATTGGATACTTACATGTACCACTGATAGCCCTACCAAATCAGCCAGTGGAAATAAGATTTTTCATTGGAGTTGATCCCTCCGATGGCCCTACCAAATCGGCCGATGGAAATACCATTCCTGCCGGTGGCCATACTGAAACTCATATAGAATACACTTCGTTATACGCTCTACGTACTGTGGAATGTATCGGGGCTGGTGGGTAGGGTACTTAATGCTCTCGTTCGTATGCCTCTATACTATGGAAAAACGAGCGGCAGCGAGATAGGTGAGCTACCCGTGCCAAGAATTCTAGCTAGTTGCCCGAGCTAAGATTCTGCCTCCACAGTACCTTCGTAATAGTACCAGCCCATACGAACTACATGCGAACTACGAGTTGTACCATATACAAGTACTCGTCTCCCCTCGTACTGCCTCAAACACTTGTGGCTAACTGTCTGGAGCCTGACATTTAGCTTTGAATCATCGAATTGAACTAGTCTTACTTCACTTTTCAAGCACTTAGAATCTATGTTCGTAACAGCCTTTGGATTTTCTAGCTACTTAGACTCTCTAGCCTTTCAGATTCTCTAGCCTCCCAAATTCTTTAGCATCATAGATTCTTTAGCCTCTTACATTTGTCCAAACCACTATTACTTGCCTTTATTCCCTCATCATCTAAGAAAACTGCTCTTATAAAAACTGCTTTTTTCAATTTCAGCTCTCTAATCCGCTATTCTAGACATGTTGGCTGATATATCGGAACCAATTGCAAGAAGAAATCAGTCTTTTAAAGTTAATCTAATAAGGATTTCATGATAGATTCTGTTTCCTTGGTCCTCTTAATGTAGTCATAGAGATTCTTCAAGACTTCATATAACAAACTTTAGCATGTCTTTAGACACTGACATTTATATATAATTTCTAATGTCTTGCAAGATTTGGGGTCGCTTGCTGGAAGTAACGAAATGGTGATAGCTTTTATAATTGAAGATGAGCTTATAGCATCACTCTTGGAATGAGTAATGTAAAGGCCATAAGTACCAACCAGGTCCCCTACAACAGATGCAAGTAGTGTGCTAATATAGTAAGACTAAAATCAAAAATAAGGCTGGATTCTGTAGGTAAGAGTTAACCAAGCTGTAAGTAGATCACTTGAGATTTGCAGAGGTTTCAGTAGGAGTTCTACTGATATATATGATGTATAGGACGAGTTTTTGATAACTTCAACTCAATGAGAAAACTAATTGCTACCCTTGCTAGATGGCAGCAATGAGAATAAGTAAAGATTACAATCATGCCAAGGCTTATATAAACCAATGGGGTGCCTTCAGTATCCTGGCGGTCAGTACATAACTAATACATAGGTTCTCATAGTGGTTGTTACAAGTAATTTCTTCCAAAGGAGTTAAGTATTACAGAGGCTCAGGCCTGAAAGGCTCCCGGAAATAATTCTTTTAGTGCTAGGGAATAGGTTTCAATCAATTAAAAAATCTGTCAGCCAACATGTAAGTTTACATATGTCGCATAACTAAAAATGAGACTAGGTCCAGTAAGAAGATATGTCAGCCGAGATATATATGTACTATATACATACTGTTACGAACCTCCGATCCGAGCCCCCGATCGCCTCCGACCTAGCCTCCACAAGCCGCATCGAGCCGCATAAGCTCATCGCCAGACTCACGAACCTCATACAAAGCCCTCGAACCATGACGCAAGCCTCTACGCAGACCTCAACCGCGCTGCCTGACCAACCTATGGACAGACCAACTGCGAACCACTACCGCTCGTAGTATAGCCAGTAGGCCCAACCGCACCTGGCATGGCTCATGACAATTCGTGGCGGGTTCGAGAGCTTCCTCTTCTTATGTATATAAACGCGAGGCCTCCTTCTATACCTTCTCTCTTCTTTAGCTTTGAATCGTCAAATAGAAGTAGTCCTACCTTGCTTTCCAAGCGCCCGGAATCTACGTTCGTGACACATACATATTTAAAGAAAACATTAAGAGACTATTTATTGCAATAGACATTCAAGTACCCTAGACTGTAAAAGCTCTATATCAAATAGTAACCCTACCCACACAGATACAACAAGTACAGAATAAATTGTGCCCAAGTATAATAAATAAGCTTTCTACAACTAGGCTTCAGGTAATTCTTTGTTGGCACCTGTTTGGAAAAAGTATCATTTATCTTGATGTCCATAACAAATTAGATGATTATATCTATAAAGTATATTGATTAAACCTAAGATATAAACTAAGCAGTAAAGCATATAGGTAGGCAAAGGAGCACTAGGCAATAGATTTTTATTCTTACATCATCTGCCCAGCCATGAACAAAGGAATAACTATGAACTTTCCATTTTCTGTGACCACATTATACCCCTCTACATTCACTGCAACCTTGGCATGCTGCCTCTCTTCCTGCCTATCCTTGCTGTTTGAAGTAGTAATACCAGTGCTACTTTCTCGCAATCCGATATCAAAAGTCTCCCCTAGACTCATGTCATATCGTATTATCCGCTTATTGTTGAACTTCACTGGTGTAGTATTGGGCGACGACTCAATTGCAGAGCAGAGAATAAGATTTATAAATGTGATAATATGCCTACGATCAGAGGGCCAAAATAGAGAGCGCGATATGTATGCCATGCGTTGAGAGTTCAGCAATGTGAACTGAAATTTAGTCAAATTTGCGATGATTCCGAAGACTCCCTTGTTGATCTTATCAGCTCACTCCCACGTATTCTATATGCCAGTAGGATAACATAGCGTCTGAGCGATAGCAGTACTATAATACCTATCCTTCTTTGCCTCGATAACGATAAGGATGTCTTTAAGATTAATTTTGAGACCTCCATATCCAAAAATGTAGTTGGCGCGTCCAGTAACCTAGCCTGTATTATAGCTGATCTTCTTGCTATTGAGTAGCTCAGCATGTATATCTACTTCTGTAGCAACTTGGAAAACTTTGTGGTCGTTATCACTGTCGAAGGCAAGAAAACGATCACATATGAGTAGGTCGATAATGGTTCAATTCAGTGGCTCACTACTAAAGAGTTGATCGTGTCGCGATGAGATAATTTTGTTAATGGCAGTTGCTGTGAGATAAATTGGTTCGATCAGCTAATATTTTACAGTGACATGAAAAGGTTTGTAGATAAGTGTTAGGGTCTAGGTGAGTGGTCGCAGGTGCTCGTATGGAGTCACGATTAGGCGGTCGTCTCGGCGAGGCTACGAACTATTAGTTCGTGTACGTGTTCGAGGTTCGTAGTATATATAGTCGGTCTATGCTAATGATGGTCTATGTACAATAGGTGCGTTGACTGATGAGGTTACAAGAAGCATCCTCGTCGGTCTCTTAAGGGGTTCGCGAGCCGCGAACCTTAGCAATGCGAGCAAGGCTCGCTCCGTAGTCCGAGCTCTCGTGGCTCCGTTACAATAAGGACTACTCACAACACCAACTGGAGGGTTGAACCTCAGCATCGTTACCCTTCCATAATTTAAAGGTGAATTCCGATGAGTACTGGCTATACTTGATCCTCAGCATGTTGGTGGCTGCTCCGATAATGAACAAAGTAGCTGTAATAGTTTAGAAGCATATTACAAATTACACCGTTAGCTTATCATCATCCTATCACCATATGGAACAGTTGGGTTTATATGCCTTCTTCTTGAAAGGATCTGGTAAAGCTGCTTTGCTAAGTTGCTTAAGGAGATCCTGAATGATAGTGGCATTCGCCACTTTATCACTAGAGTTCTGAATGATAAGGTGACTCAGATTACTAAGGATTTGGTTGAAATCAGTCATGACAGATTGTATATAATGTGATCTGTAAACAGTAGTGGGAGAGAAGTGGCAGCAAGTGGTGGTGGCGGTAGACAGTGGTTCAATATCAGTCAGATGGCGGATTGTCATGTGAATATCAAAAAGTTACTGGAATACTGACTAGAAAGTAGTAAAAGGAGGCAGATATCAAAAAGTTATAGACTGCAGACGAAGAAGTGATAACAGAAGGCGGATATCATCTCGGTATTAGACTCATAAGATATCTCACCAAGATGCCTAGCAGCCCTCCTAGAAATATAAATGACTCTACTACCTCTACTTTGATTAAATATTTCACCCAATGCCACATATTACATCAACCTCTGCACTTGTCGAATCCATTAAGGTTGCCAGACTTGTACTTGTCACCAACACATCAGGCAATCCTATATATATTACAAGCACGGCCATTCAGGAAAGAAATGATGGCTCAATCAAAAATAATGGCGTTTTGAGTTTAACAAAACAATTCACCTATGAAGTAACCTGCAATGATTGTGAGATGTAACTAGATACTCTACTCCTTTCTACAAATCGTACTCGGTCATAACAGAAAGTACAATAAGAAATTCACTCACTTTTCTCTTAGAAAACATTTTCAAAGTTGAGTTCAACCCACCTAAACCTCACTTTCATGTTGCTCTTCTCTTATTCCTTTCTTAGATCTTACAATACCAACTCTATTCACCTTCTATCTACTGTCTAGCAGTCTGCTAACAATATCTTTTTAATTATCCTACCCATACATACTTCCTTTAGTTCTCTACTACTATCATTCGGATAGCTGTCTCTTCTTCCTTCACTTACTCGCATTTCTTTTGGTTCTTCACTATTATCCTTTGGACAGCTGCCCCTTCTTCCTCTATAACGTTCTTCTTCTGCTTTCAACCGCAAAAATCATGTTTGGATCTCTCTTCCAAAAAATGCAGCCCTTTGCCAGCTCTAGTAATAGCAATATACTAAAAGAGGAGGTAAGTGAGGATGGTCATACAGGAGACTGGAACGACTCCACAGGAAATGAGAATGGCTGCAGGATGAACGAAAGTAGCTATATAGAAAGCAATGAGAATACTACTATAAATAGTCAAACAAAGGCGCAGAGAGGTCCCAATAGCACTTCTATAGAAGGCAATGAGAATTCCACTACATACGGCCAGCTAGAGGAACTGAGAAGTTCCGATAGCAGTTCTACAGATGAATAAGATAAGTTACTTATATGTCATCTCTATTAATATTTGTGTTACTAACTTTGTTGCCTATTAGGCTATGGATAATCAATCAGAGGTATAGAGAGATCCCAATAGCACTTCTACAGAAGGTAACGAGAATTCCACTATGTATGGCCAGCTAGAGACACCGAGAAGTCCCGATGGCAGTTCTATGGATAAATAAAATAAGGTACTCATATGTCATCTTTATCAATATTTGTGTTACTAACTTTATTGCCTATTAGACTATTTCGATCTTCCTTCAACAGCTTGAGGTTGTTTTGAAAATGAATAACTCAAGTACTAAAAATGTCCGAAACATGCTAGTGGATATGGCAAGGAAAAACCAGCAATTGGAAGGGCTTGTTACAAATGTCAAACTTAAACTTAAGAAAGAAATGAAAAAGAAGCTAAAAAACGTTGAGGGAACAAAGGAAAAAGAGAAAAAAAATGATCAAAAGAAAACCGCAAATGTATTCACTAACCTGGTAGATGCCAAACAGTCTCTTAAGACAAAGTGAAGACCTTTGAAAGCTGAGGATCCGAAGAAAACAATAAAAATAATTGACAATGAAAAATCAAGCAACGAAGAACAAACGGTCATATCAAAATTGGGACAGCAATCAAAATATGTTGAAGCATTGGAAAAAATAGCTAATGAGCTTATTTTAAAAAAGGTGGATAACAGGTAGTCCATCATGCAGGTAGGCAATGAGGATGCTGATAGTTTTTTGGAGGTTGCTCATGCGATCTCTAGTTCAAATGTAGTCTATCAGTTATCCGAACAAGTCAAACTTCTTGTAAACAATAATGGAATGGGGTTTCACTCAACATCCACAGATGAGCTTCATCTTAGTTGCTATAATGATTCAGGGGCCTTAAACGATCTTGAAGTTGTTGTTAAACATTATCTGGATACTGTTTGGATCGAGATTAGTAACACTACTAGGCAAATTCAATATTGCTTCAACTGCTACAAGATTGCAAAGCACTACGAAGCAAGGCAAGCAAAGAAAAGGGATGAACGAGACACAGACTCTCATGAAAAAAGCTAGAAATAGAAAGTTTCCAGCGAAGTAAAGCAAAAGATTATTGGAATGATATAATATACAGCAGGAACCCTGGACAGGTAGGTAAATATAAAGGTCGCCTCCTGCAGGGACCCCTAGGGCGGTTATGGTAGTGTGACACCGTCCGACCGGCTTGGTTGCTGATGGCATGACAGCGAGTCGACGTAGATGTATGTAGGCTTGGTCAGAGCACCGAGTTCTACTGAGGGTCGCTGACGACCCGCTGGGTAGGCTACAGGTGGATACGATGTCAGAAGGCAAGGAGATCGATTCTAGTATATAAAAGAACTGATCGCTGGCCTCCTCCTGAGGCTCAGCCGATCGACTAAATACAGTAATGGAAACCACACAGGGTTACCCTGCTGCATAGCATTCCTGCAGCCAGCGCAGGCTCCTGACAGTAAAGCTGGGAAAAGTTGTTATATTCCTTATTAACAAATTCAGAGTTGGCATTCTGGGCTTAATACTCCATGAAATAAGTAACTATCAGTGAGTGTCCACATACTAGTACTATTACACTTGCTAATTGTTAGGCTTCAAACGGTTGGCCGCAGGTACTTGAGGCAGTATGAGGGGAGACGAGCACTCATATATAGTATGACTCATGGCTCGCAAGTAGTTTGTGCGAGCTGGTACTACTACGAAGGTATGTGGAGTATATAACAAGGTGTATTCTATATATAATAACGGTATTTGTTAGGGTCTAGGTGAGTGGTCGCAGATGATCATACGGGGTCACGATTAGGCGGTCGTCTTGGCGAGGCTACGAACTAGTGGTTCGTGTACGTATTCGAGGTTCATAGTATATATAGTCGGTCTATACTAACGATGGTCTATGTACAATAGGTGCGTTGACCGATGAGGTTGCAAGAAGCATCCTCGTCGGTCTCTTAAGGGGTTTGCGAGCCGTGAACCTTAGCAATGTGAGCAAGGCTCACTCTGTGGTCAGAGCTCTCATGGCTTCGTTACAGTATTGACCAATGTAGTTGCAAGAAGTATCCTCCTTGCACTCTAAAAGGGAGTCGCGGACCTTGACAATGCAGGCATGGCTCGCTCGGCGATCCGAACTTCAAGCTGCCCATTACACTAATCTAACTGTTAGGTTGCTGTCTCTGCCAATTGTCTCCTTTCCTCTTATTTTATCCACAATCAATAATATCTATCAGGATATAAAGAAATTAGCAACTGTAAGAACCGTAGCACAGGTTTTGGGGATATATAGTACATAGGTCAACACCAAAAGTATTTGTTAGGATCTAGGTGAGTGGTCGCAGGTGCTCGTACGGGGTCGCGATTAGACGGTTGTCTCGGCGAGGTTACAAACTAGTGGTTCGTGTACGTGTTCGAGGTTCGTAGTATATGTAGTCGGTCTATGCTAACGATGGTCTATGTACAATAGGTGCATTGACCGATGAGGTTGCAAGAAGCATCCTCGTCGGTCTCTTAAGGGGTTCGCGAGCCGCGAACCTTAGTAATGCGAGCAAGGCTCGCTCTGTGGTCCGAGCTCTCGTGGCTCCGTTACATTATTCCCCCTCTCCTCCTTCGGGGTTGTGAGATCCTGCGAGCTGCTCCTCTGCGTCGTCTCTTTCTGTGGTTATCGTAGTTGAGTGTATGTCTCGGTTCGAGCGTTGTCTCCTGGTCATGGTGTTCGATGTGCTCGGCTTGTCTTCGATGGTGTTCGTGGTCCTGATTCTTGAGTTACGGGCTGGTTCTTGGTTTGTACTCCTGGTTCATGCTTGGTTTTCGATTCTGCTTGGGTGTTGGTTTCGTGGTATCGCCGTTTGGCGTCGTGGTTTCTCATGGTTGTTCGTAATTCTGATTGAAGCTCTCTCTGAGTTAGTTCTTCATTTTTATGTGTTTGCGAGCCCGTTTGATGTTCTCGTTATCTTGTTTTTGGTTCTTGGGTCCTTTGTTATGTATGTTCGGTGGTTGTTGTGGTCACATGACCCACAAATGTTGTTTGTTAGGGGTTGCGCGCTCTGCGAGCTCCTTTCGTTCTTCAAGCTTCATCATGGATAACGCCTCCACCCGCGCTCGCGCCCTCTCCGCTTCCGGGGCCTCGTTGGCCCTTCCTGGTTCTCGTGGCATTCGTGCTACCTCCCTCCCCCTCGAGCTCTCCTCCGTGGAGCTCTCCCTAGTTGTTCCGGCTCCATCGTCGTCCGCTCGCACCGTCGAGCCCTCTCCTTCCCGCTCTCGGCTTGCCGATGGGCTTTTTCGGACTGCGGTGGACCTGGGTGGCTCGTCCACCAGTCCTGGCTCGGGGCTGTTCATGCCCCCTGGGCCTCCTTCCTCTTCGGGGACCCCTGGGTCTAGGCGCTCCCCCTCTCCTCCGGCTGACGCTGTTCAGCTTACGCCGTGGGAGCAGGCCACCGCTACTGGTGGTCCTATTCCCTCGGTCCGGCGTCAGTAGACCTTTGATACAATGAAGGTCGTGGAGGAGATGGGGTCTGAGCGCCCCCAGGGGTCGGAATGTTTGCGCTGTGCCTCCGCCGATGCTCGGTGTTTTGTGTCCAGGGTCGCTCCGACCCAAAAATGCAGTTTCTGTGTGTACAAGGCCGTGCCTTGTTCTTTGGTGAGTTCCTTCCTCTAGTTTTCATTCATGGCTGACCTAGCTTAAGCTGCCGCTGTTGCCATTGGCTCTCGTCCCCCCCCTCCTCCTCGACGGAAGCGTCGCGCTTCTGTGTCCCCCCCGTGCGAGCCGGTCTTGTCTCGCGCCGCTCGCCGGGTTTGGGTGGCTTCTCCTCCGGTGCTCTCGAGCACCTCTGACGGTTCTTCGTTCCGTCTTCCTTCTGTAAGTGCTCCCTTCCTGTTTGGTTTGTACCTGCTGACCGTATTCCGTAGCCCTCCCCTTTGGTTCGGGGTTCTGCCCCTCGGGGCTCTTCTGTCCTTTGTTTGGGGGACGAGCTTGGCGGTTTGTCCGTCTCAGGTGTTTGTGGTGGTGTGGTGCGTTCGGGTGGGCGGGGGAGGGCAGCCGGGCTTCGTGGGAGCTCTGCTGGTCTGGGCTCGGATGGGGTCTCGCGGGGTGGTGACCTGTCTGATGCTCGTATCGAGCATGTAGAGGAGCGTCTTTGCTTCCTCGAGCGCGAGGTCGAGCATCAGGCGGCTACCATCGCCCATCTGCGGGACCTTCTCCTGGTAACTCGGACTTGTGTAAGCTCTCCTTAGTTCCGGCTGTGCCTTGGGGTTTCGTTCGTTGTTGTTTTGCATTTTTCTTTTTGTTTTTGTTTTGCGTCGTCCTGTTGTTTGTTTCCTCTGTATGTAGAATTTATTCTTTTTTCTTGTCCATGTTGTTCATGACCCGTAGTTTGTGACCATCGTAATCCGTTTGTTTGTTTGTCCTGGTTCCCTGGCTTCTCCGGGTAGCGTTGGTGGAAGGTTCGTAGTGCTCTCTGAGCGTGCTCGAGGTTGTTTGCCGGTTCCCATGAGGCTTCTGACGTTGGTACGCCCGTCCAACGGACCTTATATTCGAGCGTCTTTTTCCTTCCTTTCTGTTTCCAGCGGCTGTCGACGACCTCGTCTATTTCCCATTTCTCTTCTCCTTCTATGGTGACTGGTCTAGGTTCTTCGCGGTCTGCACGATCCGATTTTACCTCCTTATATGGTTCGAGCAGGGATATATGAAACACCAGGTATATTCGCATTGATGGAGGTAGTTCGAGTCTTCTTGCATGGGATCCTATTTCTTCGGTTATCGTGAACGGTCCTAGTTTTTTGTCGTCGAGCTTCGCTAACGGTCTTTGGGTTCGTATGTTTGTGGATCGTAGCCATGCCTTTGAACCTGGTGCGAATTCAGGGGTCTTCGCTGCCCTTTTTCGGTTGTAGTATTTAGCTTATTGTTGCTGTGCTTTCTCGAGCATGTCTTTTAGTCGTTCGTGGGTTTCGGATATCACTCGAGCTTGTTCTTCCGCCGCGGGTACTAGGCCCCTATCTCGGTGGTGGAGGCGGATTATCGGGTGCTGCCCGTAGTTTGCGTAGAATGCTGAGTGACCCGTGCTTGCTTGTTTGGAGTTGTTTATATAGAACTCCCCTAGTGGTAGTAGTTCGGCCCAGTTATCTTGTAGGTAGTTGCAGTAGGCTCGTAGGTATTGTTCTATGGTTTGGTTGGTTCGTTCTGTTTGTCCGTCGGTTTGTGGGTGATACGCTGTTGAGAAACGTTGGTTTATGTTCAGGTGTTCATATATTATGCATACTAACTTGCTCATGAAGGGTTTTCCCCTGTCCGATATGACTGTCGATGGTATGCCGTGTAGGGCTATTACATACTTAATGACCATGTGTACCAGCTGTGGTCCCCTGGTGGTTTCGTAGCAAGGTATGAAGTGTGCCATTTTCGTGAATCTGTCCACCACTACTAAGATCGAGTCGTACGGTGGTGTTCGTAGGTTCGTCAGGTCCTTCGAAAGGGGTAGCTTCACTATAAAGTCCATGATAATCGACTCCCAAGGTTCCTGGGGGGTTGGTAGTGATTTGAGTGTGCTGTAGGGTTTGTGGCGATCCGCTTTGGATCTCGAGCATACGTTACATGTGTCTACGAACGTACGAACATGCCTGCCCATATTCTCCATATCGTAGTTCCTCGAGATTGGTTCCATTGTTTTGTCTCTTCCCGAGTGCCCCGCCAATGGTTCGTCGTGGTGTTCATAGAGTATGCGGGCTCGTAGTTCCCTATTGTTCGGGATAAATATGAGTCTGTGTCTTAATAGTAGCCTTTCTTTGCCTATTGTCCACTTAGGGTCCCTCTCGTTCTGTGACGCTTTTCAGGCCTCTTCGAGCGCTTTTTTACATATGGGGTCCAGTTCGTATGCTTTTTTGATATGTCTCGCGAGGGTCTTGTCTTGTTGTAGGAGTGCCTCTTCTATGGATGTTGCTTGTACGCTTAATTGTTTGATATGTAGGATCGGGGGATTAGGTTGCTTTTTGGTTTCGTCTCGGTCCTCCATGTAGTCTGGACGTCATGACAGTAAGTCTGCTTTCGTGTTCTCCTTTCCGGGGCGGTGAACTATGACGAAGTTGTAGCTTCCTAGGGTTTCGGCCCATCGTGCTTGTCTTCTATTTAGTACCTTCGTGGTCATGAATCGTTCGAAGTTCCGATGGTCCGAGTATATTTTCATAGTCTCGAGCGCTCCTTTGAGGTATACTCTCCAGTGCCGTAAGCTATCGACTATGGCTAGTAGCTCCTTGTCATATATGTCGTAGTTCTCTTCTGCCGGTGTTAGCTTTCTACTATAGAACGCTACCAGGCATAGTTTTCCTGACTTTGGGTCGTGTTGTGATAGGCAGCCTGATATCACGCCATCCGATGAGTCCGTCTCGAGTAGTCCTGCTAGGTACGGATCCCAATGATTCAGGACTCCCGCTTCTAGGAACACGGCTTTGAGTCGTCGAAACGAGTTATTGGCGAATGCCGTCCATATGAACCTCTGTTTTCCCCATAGTAGTTTTGTCATTCCTCGAGCTGTTTGGCTGTAGACTCGTATGAATCGTCGATAGAAGTTTGCGAAGCCTAGGAAGGATTCGAGTTCGTGTTTGTTCCTTGGGATTGGCCAGTTCGTGATAGCCGCTACCTTTTCGGGGTCCATTCGGACTCCTCTTCTGCCTACTATGAATCCTAAGAATGCCGTTTCATGTTTGTGGAATTCGCACTTCTCGAGCTATATGAATAGGTTTGCTTGAGCTAGTCGTTCGAGGACGTCTCGAACGTGTTTTATGTGATCCTCGAGCGTGTCGGAGTATATATCTATATCATCCAAGTATGCCACCACGTAGTAGTCTAGGCATCCTTTTAGTGTCTCGTTAATTAATGCTTGAAACGTTCCGGGGGCGTTCGTGAGGCCGAAGTGCATCACTTTGAATTGGTAGTGTCCGTATCTGCATCTGAAGGCTGTTTTCCACTCTTCCCCTTGTTTAATTCGTACGAGGTTATATGCTCCTCTTAAATCTATTCTCGTGAAGTAGCGAGCGGTTCGCATCCTGTCTATTAGTTTCATGATTAGTGGTAAGGGGTAGCGGTTCTTGATTGTGATGGCATTGAGACCCCTGTAGTCGACACACATTCTTAGTTCGCCGTTTTTCTTCTTTGCGAATACGATGGGTGCCGCTGCTGGTGAGGTTGATGGTTTGATGAAGGCTCGGGCTAGGTCCTTATCCAGTTGTTTCCGTAGTGCTTGTAACTTGACCTCCGATAGAGGGTATATGGGGCCGTAGGGTGGCGCCTTGCCTTCTATGAGTGGTATCGTGTGGTCCCATGGCTGGTGGGGTGGTAGTGTGTTCGTGGCTGATGGTTCGAACATGAACGCGAAGTTGTGGTATTCCTTGGGTATTGCTCTTAGTGTTTCGGGAGATGCTTGCTTAATTTTAATCAGTTCGTGGGATGTCGAGCACGCTTGGAGGGGGCCGGTTTCCAGTTCGAGCCGTTGGCATGCCCAATTGATTCTTGGGTTATGTTGGTTCAGCCATGGTATGCCGAGGACTATGTCGTAATCTCCTAGTTTGATCACATCGAGGCTGATTTTCTCTCGGTGGCTTCCGAATGTCAGTTCACATGGGTTTGTGTGGTGTGTAATGCATCCAGAGGTGATAGGTGTACCGTCTATTACTCTTAGCGGTATCTTCTTGGCTTTGTGGTTCAATGGTATCCTGTTTTCCTTGGTGAATTCTTGGTCAATAAAGTTCGAGTTGGCTCCGCTGTCTAGCATTGCCGTTATTTCTATGGCTTGGCTCCCTCGAGGTCGAAGGGTTCCTTTGAGGGTTAGATGACGCTGTGGTTGCATACGGAACGGTTCTTGTTTGTTGTCTTTCCTTAGTGCTCGGTATGTGGTTTTGAGTGTTGCCCCAGCGTGTAGGCTCGGCGTCGGGGGCTGCGGCCCCGAGCCTATTCGTTTTCCGTGAACTCGAGCTCTACCATTGATCGTTGTGATGTGGCGGATACTGACGGTGTTCGCGGTGCCGCCAGTATGATGGGTGTTTGGGGTACTGGTGTTCGTCCGTCCTCCCCCCTTGTGGTCGCGTTTGTTGCTGCTGCTCGAAGTGGTCGTGTTTGCTGTCTTGCAGTTCTTGGGGTTTTTTGCTTGTCGGGACATTGGTATTGTTTATGTTGGTCGGACCCGCAGTGAAAGCAGAGGGCTAGTTCGAACCTTCTTTGTCTCTCTTCTTGTGATAGTTGCGGTTTTCTTCCTTGGTTCGTGGCGCTGGCTTGCCAATCCATTGGCTCCGGTGTCTGGGTTCGACTCGAGTAAGTCGGGTTCGCAGGGGCGTTGGGTTGTTGTTTGTTCTTTGTGTTCTCGAACCCTTTTTGTTCAAGCATTCGTTCGTACAGTTGGTCGTCGATTCGCACTGCTAGCTGTGTTAGCTGTAGCAGGCCTTCCGGTCGACCTTGTTCTGCTATGCGGTCTTTGACTGTTTCCTTCAGTCCTATATAGAACTTGAATGCTAGGGCTTTATCGCCCCATGTTAGGTGTGACTCAGCTTGTCTGAATTCCGCTACGTAGGCTCGAGCGCTCGTGGTCTGTCATAGCTTCTCGATTTTTCGTTCGGCCGTTGCTTGTGCGTCGATATCTCCGAACATCTTTTTCAGTGCGGTCGAGAGTGCCGTGAAGTTCTGTAGCTCGAGCACTATTTGGCCGTTGCGTTCTGCCCTTAATAGTAGTTCTATCCAGTTGAATGCCCCATCTCGAAGGAGTGATATTGCGTATAGCACCTTCTTTCTTTCCTCATCGAATCTGTTCAGGCCTAGGAAGAATGTTATTTCGAGCTGGCTCAAGAAGGCTCGTAACTTCGAGCGGTTTTCTGAGAAGGTGTCGGGCGTGGCTATCTTGACATCCTTGGTTTCATCTGTGTGGGGTTTGGGGGTAGGTGGTTGGAAGGGTCCTGTTGATGTCTCGGGCGTGTGTCCTGCTGTTGAGGCTAGTATTCGTATGAGTTTGCCGATTTGTCCTTGCAGTTTCTGGTATCGATTACGGTTCTCCATTACGAAGTTTTCGAGCTGGGCGAACCGTGATATGAGTACTTCGTGCTCGGGCTACTCTTTGTCTGGGTGGTTCGATGGGTTCATGGTAGAGCAGGTGCGATTGACGGGATCGGTCAACTGTTAGGATCTAGGTGAGTGGTCGCAGGTGCTCGTACGGGGTCATGATTAGATGGTCGTCTCGGCGAGGTTACAAACTAGTGGTTCATGTACGTGTTCGAGGTTCGTAGTATATGTAGTCGGTCTATACTAACGATGGTCTATATACAATAGGTGCGTTGACCGATGAGGTTGCAAGAAGCATTCTCGTCGGTCTCTTAAGGGGTTCGCGAGCCACAAACCTTGGCAATGCGAGCAAGGCTCGCTCTGTGGTCTGAGCTCTCGTGGCTCCATTACAGTATTCGAACTCTCGCTTAGGCACCCACCCCACCAAATTCTAGTTAAAGCTCCAGTTAAGCCGCCTTCATGATTATCTATTCCTGTTGTTGCTGCCATTCCCTTCGCTGCTATTGCCTTTTTTTTCGCTGTTGTTGCTACTGTTGCTCTCTTTGTTACTGTTGTTGTTCTCTTTGCTGCTGTCACTGTTCTCTTTGCTGCTGTTGCTGCATTCTCTGCTGCTGCTGCTGCTGCTGCTGCTGCTGCTGTCGCTCCTCTTGCTGCTGCTATCGCTGCTGTCGCTGCTGTCGCTGCTGTCGCTGCTGTCGCTGCTGCTGCCGCTACTGCTGCTCCTCCTCTTGCTGCTGCTGCTGCTGCTGCCATCGCTGCCACTGTTGCTGTTGCTCTTCTTGCTCATTTTCCCATTGTTCTTCCATCTGACTCTCTTGTTGCTGTCCTTCACAATACTCGTTTCTACCTTTTAATCTAATAACTTCTGGAATATGATTCATTATGCGCCTAATCCAAACTTGGATTCTAGTCTATTCAAGATCCTTCCATGCTTTTATCCATTCTTTCATTGTTTCTTTTTTCGTTTTAAGAGGACCTTTCTTAGTTGTAACTCTTTTAAGATGTCCCCAACTTGGTTTAATCATGTTGAGGTCGGGAGAATTGCCAGGCCATAGTAAGTGCTGTATTCCAAATGAATTATAGATTTCACCTTGGTAACGATGTGTATGCGATGGTGCCTTATCCTCCTGTACTAAAGTATTAGGTCGTTCTTTAGTACATTCTTGAGCAAATGGAATAAGTTTCCGCATAAGGACTTCTTTTCCATAATGGTACCAATCAATACCTCTTGCTTTAGCTTTTCTAATCAACTTGCCATTTTCTTCAGTAAACCTCCATTTTGGTCTCATTCCTGGTACTTGACGATTAAGGTTTATTCAACATATACCTGTTTTAAGCTCCCATTCAGCCTTAAGAGTAGGTTCTCAAAGAGCATTAATAATTTCCAACTCTTTTTCAGCAGTTTTTTTTTCTTGAGTAGTTTCCAGCATCCAAATATGCATTGGTCCCTTTTTATCATAAGAAAAACAACCTCAAAACATAAATTCTGAAGCTTTTTTCCATCGTCTTCTGATCACTGTTCCATCAAAACGTTCTTCTCTAGTTCTCCAAACTTGAGTTGTATCATGTCGATGCTCCAATATAATACTAGTCTCATCAGACCAAATAACATTCTTCCAATCCTTTAATGACCAATTTTCATGATCTAATGCAAACTTATATCGTGCATCACGCATAGCTTGCGTTAGACCAGGCTTCCAAGTTGGCTTCCACTTTCTCATCTTATTTGCATAAAGTATCCGCAATGCAGACATTTCAGAAATTCCTGCAGAATACCCAAGCTCTCTTGAAGTTTTTTCTCTTCCTTCACGATCCTTTCTAACCTCTTCAAGAAGTTTGGTTGATGTTTCTGCTATAATTACTTTTGGTCGGCCAGAGCGGGGTGCATCTTCAAAAAACTCATCTTTGAAAGCACTATCTTTTGCAGGATCAAAACCACGCTCATAAGCGATTTTTTTAATTTGATAAATTGTAGATTTGACTAAGCCAGTTTGCTTAATTATTTTCGCAATAGGAATATTCACTTCAAGAAGTGCAAGCACTTATGCGCGAAGAGTTATTGGAACAGGGCGACTGGCCATTGTTAGGTGTAGTGGGTTGATGAGGTATGGGGGCTCGCTTAACTGGGGTCTAGTTAAGAGTTCGAATACTTTTGGTGTCGACCTACATAATGTAACAACTTATAGTAATGATAGAGTAGCTTTGGCATAGCGCAATCATAATGCATTCGTAGAGGCAATGTGTTTATCACGGTGGTAAAAAAGTAATTAGTAGAAGTACTTTTAGTATTATGACCTAGAAGAAGAACTAATCGCTGCCCATTTTACTATGGGCAGCGGGCTGCTTAAATATATGGTTTCACCAGCTCTACGCCGGTTGCCTTGCCTCATAGCTATATATCCATTGTTCTGACTTCTGCTGATAACAGAGATGTTATCAATAAGGTATTTCTGCTGTTTTCATAGCATTGTCCCTATGTCGTACTACTTTTATAGCGACGTCTTTGTCCGATAGGGACTGTTTCTGTTGTACATCTGGATGTACTGGACATTGTATGCTTATGGGAGATGCTTGCAGTTGTCTGCTTGCAGACTTATCGTCATTGTGGAGGATTGACATTGTTGAGTCTTCTGGAAGCCGTAAGCAGTTTGGGTAGTCCGACGCGGCTGACAGACTCCTCTTGAGAGCCTCATTGTCAGCGTCTTACAGTAGCGCTTATGAAAAAATTTTTATTAGAGCATCTCGTGCAGCAGTCTAGTTCAAGGGTAGCTACCCTCAAGTCTGTACTTCTCAAAGTAAGATAGCTTATATTGCAAATCCCACTTAAGGGGATTATAAATTCCATGGAGATACCAGCTGTGGCTAATAATAGTAGCTTGAGAGATAAAGAAAGCCTATGGATCATGTCATCGGAACTGGAGGATAATGAAAATAGCAATAGTACTATCAGGAGCCTGCGCAGGCCGCAGGAATGCTATGCAGCAGGGTAACCCTGTGTGGTTTCCATTACTGTATTTAGTCGATTGGCTGAGCTTCAGGAGGAGGCTAGCGATCAGTTCTTATATATACTGGAATCAATCCTCTTGCCTTCTGACGTCGTACCCACCTGTAGCCTACCCAGCGGGTTGTCAGCGACCCTCAGTAGAATCTGACGCCCCGACCAAGCCTACATACGTCTACGTCGGCTCGCCGCTGTGCCATCAGCGCTCAAGCCGGTCGGACAGTATTATACTGCTATAACCACCCTAGGGGTCCCTGCAGGAGGTGACCCTTACAGGCTTCTTCTTGGCGGCTGCGGAGGCCGCGGGACGAGTGGAGGCACGAACAGACATGCGAACGGGGCCTTTTAAAGCTATTGAAGCTTGTGAGACCCATTAGCAAAGCCTCGGAACCATCATAGGGACTAGGAAGCCTAACAGGAGTGCTAGAGGCAAGAAACAGATGGTGTTCGCGTTGCTGAGGGGAGGCTGAGTACGTCAATAAGAGCTTGAAGAAAAAACAATCATGAGCGTGGCGGTGCGAGATAATGTGGTTGGGCACCATATACCCAGGGTTGTAGCCCTAACAACAAACAAAGGGG
>JAJDFF020000118.1:0-87699 GCA_021527025.2 Geoglossum cookeanum
CGGCTCAATAACCCCCTTGGGTTACCCTATGCGCCAACCCGTCGACCCGTGCATACATAGCCCGCGCGTCATTACACATTTGTAATATAGTCAACAAGCCCAACCACGGCTGGCATAGCTCGTGACAGTCCGCTGTGGGTTTGAGAGCTCTTTCCTCTTTTATATATAAATATAAGTTTCATTCTACATCTCCTCTTCTCTTTAACTTTGAATCGTCGAATAGAAGTAATCCTATCTTGCTTTCCAAGTGTCTGGAATCTACGTTTATGATATGTACGACTAATGTATGGCTTGTAATTAGATCTAAATAATCAGATTGTAAGTAGTATATCTAGATGAATTCTCCTTGTATTCTCCCCATTATTATGAATGTAGATTCTGGAGCTTGAAAAGTAAGTTAAAACTATTTCTCTTTGACAATTCAAAGTTAAAGAGGAAAGAAAGTCTAGAAAGAGATTTCGTGTTTATATATGTAAGACTATAGCATAGGTTTTGGGGATATATAGTAGTGTGACGACTTATAGTAATGATAGAGTAGCTCTGGTAGAGGTAATATAATTATAATAGTGGTAAAGAAGCAATCTCAATTAGCAAAAATGCTCTCCATATTGTAGCTTAAGAAGAAAAACTAATTGCTGCCCATTCTACTATAGGCAGTAAACTGCTTAAATACATAGTTTCATTAGCTTTATACTGATTACCTTGCCTCATAGCTATATACCTATTGTTCTGACTTCTGCTGGTAATGGCGATGTCATCAATAGGGTGTCTCTGCTGTTTTTATAGTATTGTCCCTGTAGCATGCTGCTTTTGTAGCAACATCTTTCTCTGATAGGGACTGTATCCATTATTTATTTAGACAAGCTAGATGTAAGGGTCGCCTTTTACAGGGACCCCTAGGGTGGTTATGGCAGTGTGACACTGTCTGACCATCTTGGGCACTGATGACATGGCGGCAGGTCAACGTAGATGTATGTAGGCTTAATCGGTATGCTAAGTTCTACTGAAGGTCACTGACAACCCGCTGGGTAGGTTACAGGTGGGTATGATATCAGAAGACAAGAGGATCGATTCTAGTATGTAGAAGAACTGATCGCTAGCCTCCTCCTGAAGCTCAGTCAATCGACTAAATATAGTAATGGAAGCCACATAGAGTTACCCTGCTACATAGTATTCTTATGGCCAGTGCAGGCTCCTGACACCAGATGTTATATGCTTGCAGGGGATACTTGCGATTGCTTACTTACGGTCTCATCGTTGTTGCGGAGGACAGATGTTATTGAGTTTTCTGGCAGCTGGAAATGAGTTGAGCAGTCCGACGTGGCTGAGAGCCTTCTTTTAAGAGCCTCATTGTTAACACATTATAATATATATAAGAAGAAGAAGTTCTTGAACTTCTAGTTTGAATGTTTCAAGGTGTCTAAGCTGTGCTGGATGTGATTGAGCTCGCTGGCTATGCTATAAACAATAGCAGCTTGCAATGAAGCCTATATATAGATCCATTGAGTAGTAAGTACAGATAAGGTCTGTATGGATATTTGCGAGCTTGAGCAGGGCTCGCACAGAGGTCTGCAAGCTTAAGTGTGGTTCGTGATAAGATCTATAGGTCCTGTATCATAGTTAAGGTCCATATGGAGGCTCGCAAGCTTACATAAGGTTTGTGGTTCCAGCAATAAACTCATACAGCTTGAGAAGGCTTGCAGAAACTTGTAGTAGCTTATAGTGCTAGATCATAACAAAAGTTGCAATTGGTTCTTTAAAGTTTTTTCTAATAGCTTTCAATACTGAAGCAATTATATGTCTTATTGAGTTGCTGATCGATAGATTTTCTTACATGCCATATCTTTGAAAATTTTTCTCTCTGGCCTAAGCTACTCTGCTCTCTGCCAAAAATTACAAGAATAACAAACAAGAATCAGCTCTACTGCTCATGCAAAGAATAAGCTACCACTAGTTTACCGACTGCCTTCCTAGGACTGCCAAAAGATGTGGAGAGTATCGGGGCTGGTGGGTAGGGTGCTCAATGCTCCGCTTCGTGTGCCTCCATGCTACGGGAAAACGAGCGGCAGCGAGGTAGGTAAGCTACCCGCGCCAAGAATTCTAGCTAGTCGCCCGGGCTCAGATTCTGCCTCCACACTACTCTATCCCTAGAGCCAGACTGCAACTCTGACGGCTAACTAACGGACAATGGCTTCACCCAAACTCACCCGCTGGTTGTTAGACACTCGGGTGTTATGGGTTGACGACTACACCATCGAGGCACGAAGAACCAAAACCCCATGATTGATATAGCTAATTCCGAACACAAGGCCTCTCGCCCCCTCAAATACCTGAAGGCCGACGAGCAACAGGCGGTCGGCAAATACCTCCGCATCGGAGACAAAAAGATGAAATTGGCGTCTTATTTACTAAAATACCTCATCGTCGCCAAAACGTGCACTGTCCCATGGTCAGATATCCAAATCTCCAGTGGGCAATATAAGAAGCCGTGTTATCGACCCAAAGACCCCAATGGCCCGGGCATCGAATTCAATGTGTCCCACCAAGCAGGCCTCGTTGCTGTAGTGGCTAACCCGGGTACGTCAATTAAGGTTGGCGTGGATATCGTTTGCGTGAATGAGAGAAACGACCATGCTCGCATTGATGAGAAGGGGTTCGATGCTTGGGTGGACACATACGAGGAGATGTTTTCTGACCGAGAGCTGAATAATATCAAGTATTATGTCGATGCTATCCAGTTAGAGGATGGCACAGAAATTGGTACTGACCAGCTTGGCGATCTTGCACGCTGCTGCTCCCGACACGAGCCTATGCATATAGTGCTCGCATCTGGAGATAGTAGGTATTTCAGCTCTGGGGTAGTTGTCGAAGCGAAGCTTCGGCGCTTCTACGCATACTGGTGCTTGAAAGAGGCTTACATCAAGATGTCTGGCGAAGCCTTACTCGCAAAGTGGTTACGCGATCTCGAGTTCCAGAACGTCCGCGCACCTAGGCCGAACCAGAACCGGGACGTAGGTTCTAGTAGCGGTTGTGGGGAAGTTGTAAGAGATGTTGAGGTATTGTTCAAGGGAGAACTGGTTGGTAGCGTCAGTATGGAACTCCAGGCTTTCGAGGCGCAGTACATGATCGCGACAGCGATCTCGCCCACTGCTTCAAAACGCCCAGTATTTCCAGACTTCGAGGCCCTCGATCTGGAGAGGGACGTCTATCCCTGGGCTACGGGGTGATGGCAGATATATATCGTTGGTTCTTCACACTCAAACATTTAAGCGTCTGAGGGACGAAAATTCGTGAACGAATATATGGTCGCCGGATCATGGGAGGTACTTGGAGTTGGTACCGTGACATAATGTCTGGCGGATTACTTCAAGTAGAAGGTTCATTCATGATGTTTCATGTTAGAGTTTGAATTCAAGGGCTGTTTTTCGGTCTATCGCTCTTAGACAGCGACCCTCCGAACGAGTTCGCACACAATCTAGCCTTCTCTATCAAGACCCAATGGGCGATACTACAATCTCGCCCTAAACCGATCATATCACATCCTCGTTTTCGCAATCAATACTCTTTGGCTTCTCATCTTCCGTCTATTCTATTCTACGTAGCCGTGGAAAGGGGGACAATGGAAAGCAAATGGTATTAGCAGCATCCACAAGTTCTCTTCAAGATGAATACCGACGGTGGCCTAGCTCAACAAAGCCTTCCGAACTCGAGCGATGCGATCCTCGCTAGTCAGGGATTGGGCCGTTTAGGAACACTAGCAGCTATATCATTCGTGGTGGTTCTCGGGCCTCTATTCATCTACGCCTTCTGGAGATGCCTCGGAAGTTGGGGCTGGTGGCGGGTTGGAAACGGTGGTAGTGGAGATGAAGAAAGTGGGCGGGTAGTGAAACTTCGGAGGCAATACGTCAGGACGTGGCATGGGTGGGTAAAGGAGCGAGACGGCAGCCAAGGCCATCGCGATCTTGAAGCTCAAAGACCTCGAGCAAGACAACTCCAAGTGGCCGAAGACCCAGGAGGTTTTAGGAGGTCGGCTTCCCTTAGCCAAGCAGTTAAGAGCTGCTTAAGATCGAGAGCTGTTAGCACAGATTATGACCGCATATTTTGGGATCATAGAAAGTACGAAGAAAACGAACCGATTCGCCCGCGCTACTGGTGGCAAAAGTGGCTGAACGGGAGCACCGGCCGACGCGCAAAATTGCCCGACGAAGAGAAGGGCATTGTGAGGTCGGTAAGCTCGGGATTTAACTTGGACGAAGCTGGTACCGTTCGCAGGAGACCAGGGGCTAGACTATCCACCGATCTTTGGGCTTCAGGAAGTGATGAAACGCGAAGGGCAATCGAATCGCAACTTTTGTTACCTCGAAAATACCAGCGATTTGCAAAGAGGAACCCAAGGCCATCTGGTCCTGTTGATGCGGATGATGTAGTCAAGGCCGGAAAGGACTTGGCCGTGCCCCCGAGGCACTCATCACTTCCACAGAGGGCAATGGCAAAAGTACAATTTCCAACCCCACCGTTTACTCGCCATTTTAGCGCTGTATTTCGACGTCCAAGTCTTTCATTTGAGGACACGGATTTGAAGAGAAGGGATAACATCCCAGGGCGGGTAACTCCACCATCCCAGAGTTTGCTTAAGCCCAGGCCCATAGGGGGGCCAAAAGTACCGCAAAATTCTCTTGAATCACCGACCTCGACGGACATGACACCAGCGTCAGATATTCGGGAACTCCGTGTCGATAAGCGGCCTGTATTGACACACATGGACGGGTCACCGACATTAGCTTATGAGACCGGGTTCGCAAATAGCTTAGGTCGAAGGCTAGAGATTTGGGCCTCCCCAATGCTATTAGATCCACTTGCCCCCGGTGGCCATGATACCGATGGTACCGCTGGCCGCAGGGCTAGCCCGGCTATGGGCTGGCGCGAAGTGCAAGATCGACCAGAAGCGCTTTATGAAGACTTGGAAGGCTACGAAGCAGAACATTCCACTGACCAGAGTATTCAACCCTCGGGTTACAGCTCGTCTAGGGGCACCTTCCACCGGAGCCTAAGAGGAAGAGATCGGGCCATTTCTGCTGGAGACGGTGTTCTGCTGACGGCGGGTGCCGTTTCACGAATCCCGATCATCCAGCATCATACCATCCCGGACTGCCCCAACGGGACGGAGCTTCTTGTATCAGTTCCTCCACGCTATCCCGTCAAAGTACGGACTCGCCCTGACAGAACGCTGCACGCGTCGATCTCGAGAGCTAGGAGCCTCGGCTCGATCCCAAATTCAAAGCTCAGAAGGAGTTCACTGTCTGGCGGAGCCGACATCTGCCAACCATTTACCTCTTCCGAGAGGACCTTTCTTGACCTGATGGACCGGAAGCTAAACTGGCTGCACCACGAACTCTCCCCCGGGTTCCGTTGTCCAGAGGATAACCCCGCAGAGAGCTATCTACCTATCAGTAGCCCTGGACAAAGGAAGGGTTCTAGGCAAAGGGCACGAGTACATGGGAGCGGGAATCCAGGAGCCGGTAGAGGATCCTCACTACCCCGCATATCTAGGGCTAGACAGCAGAGGCGAGTACGCTACCGGTTACCGAACCCTAAGTTGGACTCTTGGCGAATTGCAATGAATAACCTAAGAAAGGTCGCTCACCGCACCGCCAGTGCTGGGTCGTTGTGCGCAATTCTACAGATCGAAGAAGGTGCGAACCTAGATCCAGTGGAAGGCACCATCGACACAGCAGCGTGGATCTTAAGGCGACCGCCACAAGGCTGGCCAACGGATCCAGGAGGAGACCTAAGTGTAGCCGAAAAGATGATTGTCAAACACCAGGACTGGGAGAAAATCAGACGACCCTATAGGATCATGAAGTACAGATACCCGAGGAAGGAGAGAAGCCCTACTCGGCTAGTAAGGAAGCTATCCGGTAGAGTGCTCAAGGCCCTATGCAATGGAAGCACGACGAGTGCTACCGGGGGAACCGCTGATAACCCGGAACCAAGCCACCGATCAGCAAGCGTTTCTAATAGGCTAGAATATAATAATTCGATAGAACCCCAATCTCCGGCACTTAGACTTGGACTGCACCAAAACGGACCAATCTTAGTCGGTAATTCCACACTGGCGGGTGGGAGCGAGATAAGGCAGGGGCCTGAATTCGAGAGTCGTGGCCAATTTGTTGATATAGGGGAAATTGTAGAAACACAGCCTCGGGACGTTTGGACTAGGCGGGATTCTGCAGTTCCGTGTGTTATGGCTGGCGGGTTGGGGTTTGGTAATTGAAAATGCGAATTGTTTTTGGTCTAGGGGTGTTTTTTTTTTTTTTTTTTTTCCTCTTTTTTTTCTGTGATTGAGGAGGAGGTGGTGCTGGCGACGCTCATGAAAGAGTTGATTACTTTTCTTCTTCTCCTTCTTTTTCTTCTTAGTAGAGAGTAAATCAGGCGAGAAATGTGCACTTGCATTGGAAAGATGACCCTCTCTTTTTTTCTTTTTTTTTTCTTTTTTTTTTTCTTTTTTTTTTGTTTCTAGCGTTTGTAGGAGTTGCGGTGTAGACGGTTAAGAAGAAGAATTAGACCCTGTAGACACTTCCCCCCTCCCCTTACCCCCCCCCCCCCCAAATTCCTCAATATATATTTATTTATTTTAGGGAACTGATAAGTGCTCTGTTGTCATGTGAGATGGTGAGGGTGGGGATGATGATGATGATGACGACGCGGTGATGATTATGATTATGATTATTATTATGATGATGATGTACGCATGCATGCATGCATGCATGTTAGTTAAGAGATAGCCGATGTCCGATGTACATGGCCTTGCAAGTTACAGAGAGGAGAGAGAAAGGTGGATATAATAATAATATTTTTTTTAAGTTTATTTTCTTTTTTTTTTTTTTTTTCTTCTTCTTCTTCTTCTTCAAAGACAAACCCGAATTTTTTTTTTTTTTTTTTTTTTTTTCAGCCAGGCCTCTGGGACATTTTTGTTTTTGCTTGCTTGCTTGCTTGCTTGCTTTCAGGCGCATGTTGTTCTGGAATGACTCGGAGTGGAGGTTTTTGGCGGGGCTGGGCTGGGCGGGGCAGGGACAGGGCGGGGCAGGGCAGGGCTGTTAAGCCTGTACTAATAGTATGTCTACTATACGGGGAAGAAGCCTATTTGGGTCAAAAAGAGAGCACCTACACCTACACCGCGCGGGGGCAGGGCAGTGGGCAATGGGCAATGGGCAATGGCGCAGGGGTGTTGTTGCTGTCGTTTCGTGCAAAGTACGGAGGACGGGAGTGTACTACTAATACTACTACGGTCTCGCGTTTATAATAATGATCATCGCATTACAAGAAATATGAACACGCGGCTCCCCAGGGCTCTTGGGGTAAAAGCAATAAACCTGCTTTTGGGGATGGGGGGATCCGTTGCCTCGGCCATGTTCTTGCGGTGCGGCTCGACTGTATTACTATTTTTTTTAAACTTACGGACGACGGCTACTCGGTACGGGAAATACGAGGTTCGTAGTTCTATGAGGAGGAGGAGGAGGAGGAGGAGGCCAGCGATTGTGTATGTCTCTCTCTCTGTGTGTGTGTGTGTGTGTGTGTCAGCAGGCATCCGTCTCATCCGTCTGCCTGGTTCGTCGGCGAGTCCGCAGTCAGCCCTAGTCCCCTGTGACGCATGCACCCCACCATCACCACCACCACCATCACCACCACCATCACCACCGCCGCCACCATAACCCACCGCCATCAGCGACAAAAGTCGCTTGCCCCACGACTTGGGAAGGGGGGTGGGCGTGTCCTGCGCTACGGGGTATCTTGCACAAAGTCTCATGTATACGCGGCCAGGGCAGTCTGGCGTTGCTGGCTTTTTTGGTTGCGAAGCCGCGCGCATCGCGTCGGCAGGGCGACATGCCGGTACAGAGTATATCAGGAGGGGCTCGCGACACACACAAGCTCTCCTCTCCCTCTGTCTCTGTTTCTCTCTCCCCTTCTCTCTCTCTCTTTTTCTCTTTCTCTCTTTCTCTCTCTCTTTCGCGTTCTGATTCATACTTGCCTGCCACACACACACACACACGTTCTGTTAGCGGCACTGGCCAAGTCCGTCCGCACTGCCGATGCAAATCTCCTCGGACAACGCGCCAGCAACAGACAGACTGCCGGGCGGAGTCACAGAGGCCCCCGTCCTGGGGAGCCTCAGTCATGGTTCTCCGCAGTACTTGCACCTCGCCGCAAAGTACTGCGCAGTGTGGGCCGGTTCAGGTAAAGAGCACCCACGTGATACGCTCCATTCTGCCCTGCCATGATGCCATGAACCACAAGGGAGCAGTGAGCCTCACCGTGACTTCGCGCACTTGACGCACCGGCGACCGCCGGGCGCTATATAAGGTGATCTCCTGCTCTTGCGGTGTTTTTTTTTCCTTTTATTTTATTTTTTATCTTGTTGTTGCTGCCCTCCATCACCCCTGCTCTTCCTCTCTTCCTCTCCCGGTGTTTTCTCACCACTTTCCCCTCCGAGGATATTTGTTCACAGATTGACCGGCTTTGAGCCGGGTACAGGATATATAATAAATACCGCCCCGTCGGCCGCTACTAGTCCCACTACTACTGCTACTACTACTACTATTATTACAGCAACAGCGTTACCACAAGGCCAGCAGATGGCGCCCTTTACGATCCACAGCCGGCACTCCTGGCCGCCAGGGAGCCGCTCTGCATCCCTCGACAACTCTTCGTTCGACGAAAACCCTTTTTCTTTCTACCTCTCTATGCCAGAGGAAGACGAAATAGATGCGGGTATCACCACTACCCCACCGCGCTCTCGCTCCCGTTCGCCATTCTCTCTCGCCCGTCGCCGTAGCGCCATCTTCCACGATGAGAGCGACAACTCCGACGATGATATCGAGGACAACATTTCCACAATCCGCATGGCCGAAAACTCTCCGTCGGCCGTTCTCCGGCGCTGGGCCCATTTCTTCGAAAAATCATACCCACACCTCAGCCTTAAAGCCCTGCGTGTCTCCAGCGGCGGCGGCGGTGGCGGCGGCGGCAGAAACACCGAAATAGATGAAGATCAGAGGGGTCGAGGCACTCGGGCCGCCACTCTACTTAAGTCGTCGGAGGAGTCGGCGTTGCGGAGGAGAAGCAGGTCATGGCAGCCTCCAGCAGTGGAACTTTTTACTGTGGAGGAGGTGGGGGACGAGGGGTGCGACAGTGGGGTTGAGGAGGAGAGGGCAAGAAGGGTTAGAGAGAAGTTGAGAGGCAGGAAGAGGAGGGCAGAGACGGCAAGGTTGTGAATTTTGGGAGGCCGGTTTTAAATAATATAATTTTTTTATTTTACCCCCAAGCATAACCATGGCGCTTTTATGACCTTTTTTTTTTTTTTTTTTTTCTTTCTTTCTCCATTCTAATATTTTCCCCTACCCACCTACCTTCTTCCTCCTTCCCCTACAAACTATACATCTCTCTCTCTAAGCCTCCGCGAGGAGCACAACCAAAAAGGGGAAAAAAAAAAAGTATTCTTAGGGTTCTTTTTTTTTTTTTTTGTTGGGGGGGGGGAGGGGAGAAAGGTTGGGAGGCAAGGCTATCTATCTGTCATCTATCTTCTACCACCACAACAACAACTACATACCGGCATATCGCATATAACCTTTTCTGCTCCCTGGCGTTTTTTTTTTTTTTTTTTGGATTTTTGATATTTTGAGAGGTACGATACACATGGGGGAAGGTTATAACTATAGCGAAAGAAATAAATAAATTTATTCATTACCATATCTCTCGCATGCCTTGTGTATGTGTGTATATGTGTATATATATATATATATGTGTACATATAAGTGTGCATATCCAAATGTATTTTTGGAAACATATATATATTTAATCTTCTCCCCTGATATTCTCGTGGAGATCTGCGGTTCAAAATATTAGGAAATCGATCAGGAGGCCTTTTCAAACCGACTTAGCCTAGACTTGGTAGTTGAACGGGGAACAATCTCGCAATAAACGGAGTACCGACTCTCAAAATGGCGATTATGTAGGTTTTTTTTTTTTTTTCGTGTATAATTATTCCCCACGCAACCCAAACATCGCGCCGTGCCATCCGTACACCCGAAAGAGCCTGCGCCCATGCCGTCTCGCCGTGCGAAAGGGAATCTTTCCACTAGGATGCGGTTCATGAAACTGAATACTCCGCTCAACATCCAGGTTAGCCGGCGTGAACTGCCACACAGAACCATATAGCTTCTCTGGTTTGAAGCCAGTCGATACCAAGGCATGTAGAAAATCGACCCAGGAGACATCTCCAGGCATAGATGATCGAGACGATGGAGTGTAGAAGAGCATTGCGAAGACTTTCATAGCTCGCTTGTCTACTGAAAATGTGGGTTGAGCATCGTGCGAGCTAACTAAGGCGGGTAGTGTGAAAGGCTGCTCCCGCTCTGTGATCTCAGATGTACCAGGAGGTCTAGCAACACCACGCGTTTTGGTTTTGATGTTGGTCGTGGGTTGTATATTTTCTCGTTCCGGCTGTTGCTCCGATCCAAGATAGAGTTGTGAGAGCGGTTTGTATATTCCTTCAAAACCCTCGTCTCGAGCAACGGAAGTGGTAGCCCTGGCTGCTTTGACTGGTTCAACCCACTCTGGTGTTCGTTGCAGAATGCATTTGCTTGATAAGAGGTGGCGCAGAGCGGGGCTTCGAGGCCTACCCCTGTCACTAAATGTGAATAAATCCGCCGCACGCCAGAACGCGTCAAGCTTCTCTTCGGCATGGCGCATCGCTTCGGCCGTTTCACGGGTTCTGCGTCTATCAACGGGGTAGAAGAATCTTCCGTTGGATGGCGTTCCCAACTTAGCCAGTGACAATCCTTCGAATTTCTTATTAAATTCTTCCCACCCGATGGTGGTAATGGTATACCCTTTCTCCAATTCTTCAATTCTCGAAGCCTCCTCATCAGAAAATGTGGCTGCCCATGGCTGATACAATTCGATCTGGTGGAGACACTCCGACATGACCGATATATCGGAAATTGTACTCGCAATCTTGGAGGAGATTAGCTCTTTCGCATTTAGATCATTCTCGCTGAGCCGCTCAATTTCGTCCATGAGAGTGTGTAACCCAGCTAGCTCCAGTTTTTTCTCGTCCCACAGAGTCGAGAAAATCCAGAGCAAGCGTTCCCGCCTCTTGTCCTTGGGCAGGTCCGGTTTAGTCATCACACGGATAATTGTTGTATTAGGTGCTTGTGGCTCCCTGACAAAGAATGGCCGAAGAGGCGGAGAACCGGGAACATCAAATTTGAGAAGGCTAATAGGGGCCTTAGAGAACCGCCGAAGATTGTACCGGAACTTTAGAAAGGCTTCTAGAAAATCCAGGGGTAGATCATGCTCAGGCAGAATCTTGCAAGAGTACTTTTCCTTCAGCGATTGCAGCTCGACTATTTGCCGGTGCAAAGTATCCCATGAAGCGAATGCAAAATATGCATTGGAGACGACGTTGCCAATAACACGACCCCACAAGATTGATTCTGAAAGCGGTCTGAGAACTGGATGCGGACGGCCATGGGTATCTGGTAGCAGCTCTTGTCGATGGTCTCTTTGATCTAATACTGCATCAGCGAAATAACCGGGATCCTCTCGCAATGCCCAAATGTGACACTCGGCTGCAGAACGTTTAGCCGCGACGATGGCTTGCAGACGGGTGAAATCAAGGCTTGCTGGGAGACGATAGGGAGCTTCTGCGGCCATCGAGGCCAGAGTTATTACGCCCGTCTCACTTGAAGGAGCAGCAGGCGGCTCTTGTTGAATTGGCATCTCTATATCCGCCAAGGATTCGCGAGGGATATCGTGCAGAATCAAGGCACAACACTCGACGAGGAAGCTATATACGTGCTGTTGGATCTCCAAAATCTGCAGACCGTGGCCAGGATGCATGCCTCTCTGACTGCTTAACCAGGTAAAAGCGTCTTCGTTGTCGTCCCAAGATATGAGTTCTCCATAGGTTTCCGGTGTGTTCCTCCCAGTGAACATCATCGTGTACTCATTCAAAAAAGGCGTGCGGAGAAAACCAGTGACACTTCCAAAATGAGTCGCGTCAAAGTCCGCCCTGGCAAATGCAGAAGGAGGATTCCGCCCACGTGCATTAAGAAAAAGAAGTAGCAGCCTAGGCTTCAACAAATCTTCTTGATTAATATAGGGCCACATGTACGCTCCTCTGAACCTAGTGGGGGTTCCATGTTTCTCTTTTGTAAAGGCTTCAAAATCAGGGCGGTGTGTAAGAGGCATGTTAGGGCAAGCCGAAAGGAGAATCGTTTTCCGTCGTTCCTTCGTCTTCTTGACCCAGCGCTTTTGTATCACCGCCTCTTGCCGTTCAATGATGCTATTGAGGAGCTTCCAATCACTGAGAATCTTCTGTGAACGCTCTCGTGCTTCTTTGCGCACCTCGTCAGCCGTAGGAAACGATGTAGGCTTTGGAAGTGCAATATTATCGAAGAAACTCTGGGGGTCGCTCCAGTCAATCTTGTCGAAGCTGTCATCGTCATCGTCATCCTCATTGTCCCAAGGACCTGGGGGAATGCGTAGGTCCATCACCTCCAATTCCGCACTGCAGGCGAATGGTTTGTTTGGTCGACTGCGGTGCGGTCCTGTCAGCGATCAGGACGCGAGGGAACAGGTCGATTAGCAGATTAGCAGATTAGTAGATTGGTTTGGAGTCTTTGGGATGGGTGGACGAACCAGAGCAGGCCAACCCCTTCCCCTCATCCCCCCTCACGTGCTGGAATAAAGCTATTAAAGCGGCCAGGCCCCCTTCATTAGATGACATACACTAGTATCCTATAATGTTAGCGTCGTGGAGCGTATTCGCTGTTTTAATGCGCTCTTGGCTTCTCCCCATGTGTTGATTTGTATGTGTTTTCTAGCCAGGCGGATGGATGCCCAGACTTTATTAAACCAGCGAACGCACTACTACACCACACAATCCCCATGTTAAGGGCAGAACCCCTACTATCTATACGCTGCCTTCGCGATTTTTAGGCGTTGAAACTATTTTTCTTGTATATACACTAGTATTCCTCCTCCCCCTCTAACTATAGAACACGGGGTTTTCGTTTCATTGTTGGTGCACATACTTTGCAGTCAGATAGGCATCAGAGCAGATGTGTCGTGTTGAAGAGGCGGTTGCCGGTGTCTGTGCTTCCTGTGCCAGTGAACTTGTTGTCAGAGAAACGAAGGGTAACAAGGCTGAGTTTTGTGTCAGCGAGTTCCCTGGTGAGCCTGTCCACGGACTGAGACTGAGCGACGCCGGCCACAACCACGATGCGAATGGCGGCGTGTAGCTTGCGGACGTGTTGTGCGAACTGCACTACCGTTGTGCCACTGTTCACCACCGAATCTACTAGTATCACAGTGCACTGCCCCTGTAGGTGGTGGAGCATGACGTGGTCGGGACGGCTAGCATGGACGAACATGGCAAGGGGGAAGGCGTCGTTGACGCCGAGGGCCATGGCTTCTCCGCCTCGCATCAGCGCTACTATCGATGTCTGCTGCTCGTGGGCAAGTCGATAGCCGCTTGTATCGTTGCCCTGCACGTGCGGAATTGTGTACTCTTCTATGCCAATCACGTCGGTCAAAAACTGAGTAGCTAGGTACCGTCCTACATAGCGATGGGCTTCCCTTAGGGCTGGGCCAGCGACCTTTGCGTCTCGCATCGGTGTCATGAGCAGTTTGGCCGCGTTCTTGTCTGTTGCGCTAAAGACCCGACTGCGGCGGCAGAAGACAGAATCGATAAATTCCTGCTCCGTGAGCTGGACGAGGGGAAGCTTGGTGGTGTCCAACCGTGGTGACGCATTGCTGGGCAGTAGAATTTGGCGCGCCTGAAGACCGCCATTATAAACGGCGTTCGTCAAATCCGTGTCCATGGTTTTACTCCTCTTCTGCTCCTCGCCAACCACGACGATGGCTTGATCTGCCTTGCTCAGCATTTCCAAGTCTAGCGGACTATCTCCAAAAGCCCAAACATACATCCGATGGGTATTTTGTAGATGCGCGACCAATTCGGCTTTCACTGCAGCTGTAACGATAAACCCGTCTGCGATGCGTCCCCCGCCGATTACTTTCACTGTCTTCGACAGACCTTCTCTCTCCAGCACCTTTTCCCAGATACGGCGCAGTCCACAGCTAACAACCACGGCGCCAACGTGCTTCTGTTCTGCAACTAGCTGCAACAGAGCCTTGAACTCAGGGTGAATACTAACCGTCAATGCCACCTCTTGGCAGAGGGCATCGAAACTTTGATCATCGGCCACCTCTTCATATAGCAATGTGGCTTGCCGAAAGGCGGTGTACGAGTGGCCCAACGGGCCGCTGAATAACGCCTTCAGTGGGCAGTCTTTGCCCCTCGACCGTTGAGAGCTGGAGACTCTCTCCCAGAACAACGCGCCAGTGTCTTCTGCAGCCAAAGTCCTGTCGGCGTCCATGACTAAAACAGTCTCCAGCTGGCCTTGGTCAATGGAAAGGGCCTGGTCTAGCCTGTATTTGGTGCTGGATAAATTGTTCTCCTCCGTATGATGCCGGAAATCGGATAACAAGGCTGAGACTTTGTTCAGCAGCGTTGGTTGAGGGGGTATGAGCGAGAACAAGATGCCGTGATCTTGGCAAAGACGGCGCAGCTCCGTCTGTTCGACCTGCTGCCACTTGCGTAAATGTTCATCCGATGTCGACGGACGAATTCGTTCCGTGTGACCCAGACGACGTTGCGCGATGATCTCGGCAGGAACATCCAAGTAGATTATGTGGGTGTATGTGTTAAGGTCATTCTGGGTATATACTGTCCGTCCGGTCTTCTCCTTCTCGGGCCAGAACATAAAATGTCCAGCGACAACTCCAGTCTGTCCGCTGTCGGCGCATTCCTGTCCAATCCTGTCGATGGCAAGCTGGCGCCATCTTGCTTTATCTCGCTCCTCTAGTTTCTGGAATGCGTCAAGGCCGCCGGGGATAATAGTGGCAATCACTTTTGAGCCTTCGTAGAACGCAAAATGTTCTTGTGCGAGTTTCTGCTTCAAATGGTCAAGCAGAAACGTCTTACCACAGCCTGGAATTCCGTATATGCCGATAACCACTGCTTTTCTGGTGGGGGGTCGACCCTTAAGGGCTGTCGATTGGCTCAACTGGAGATCTACTGCTAGATCCGGCATGCTGCTTGGTGCGTTCTAGTAGTCGGTAGACGTCGTAATAAATTTCCTAGCTCCTCGGGAGCAGCGGGTACGAGAGTGAGATGCAGCTCAAATGATTGATGAGATACTTTACCGCCAGGTGCGGCGGGCGTAAGTGAGATGGGGAGTTCGGGGCAATTATTTTCACCAATTTCCAGCCAGCCCTATTTTATAAGATTCCTTGTATGCAATCGAGTGACGTATAGAGCAGCCTAGATACCGTCCGGCCACGGGTCCGTACCGCCATAGCAAGAGCCGTGAGCTTTGGAGAGATGGATCTGTTACCCGATTGGTTCATGAGCTCAGACATCAGAATGAGGGGACCCGGAAACCTCCTCTCTTGTGCTCCCACACTCGCTCATCTCGACAAATGGTGATAGGGTGAGGTTGCACTCCGACCCAGTCATCCTCCACAACGCCCTCTAGAAGGCCTCCTCCCATCCCGCGTAGGAGGCCCCTGGCTTCCATCCAACGAAAACTGCCAAATGCGTTTGGGGCAGATGGTAACACGCAAAAATGAAAATGTCGGTGAACAGGTCTAGCAGTTTAGAATGCGGGGCCTCCCGGTTGGGTTTTACTGCGCATCGGGAACAAGCCCTCTATCCCTTCCCCCTTGGTTTGGAATGAGCCTGCAGCAGTCCCAAGGCCAGTTGGTAGCCAATCTTTTCCAGTAAAGAGATTATCCGAGTTGAAAACGTACGTTGAGGGTTTTCGAGGCTCGACTATAACTTTAGCGTCTGCAGTTAACCGAAGAACAGGTTTTAGGATGTGGTTGTCCGATGGGTTTGCAGATTTGGGCATGGGAGTCGGATCTGACCTTCTGCAGCCGATATTCTGGGTTGACCAGTGTTGTTGTTGTTGTTGTTGTTGTTATTGTTGTTTGGTATGCCGCTAGGGAGGAGGTGGACGGAAATCTTGCATGACAGTACATGTGTGCTCCCGCTGGGTATGCAGGCGTGAAAAGTCTGCTTCCATTACAGAGCTATTCAAGATTGTACATGCTCCTGTCGGCTCGATTCAATAGAGCAAGAATGAGAGAGTGGCATCAGTGAAATTGACTGGTTATGTATAACATTTGCAGGTCTGACCAATGGAGATTTTGTTCAAGAGACAACTGATATGCAGTCGCCTCCAGTGAGTGCGTGCGCTGCCTCGCCGTTCCTTTTCCTGGTGTTACAGAGCCAAGCAGGACCGGTGTATGTTAGTTAGTATCAAGAAACGATAAGTATGTCCGTGGTCCAGTATCGGGAAGCTCCCGCTTGCTTGGTGGCGCTCGTCCTCACCTGGGATTGAAGACAACACTTTTGGAGAAGCATGATGGCGTTTTTCTACTCGTTTGTAGCGAAGAGCGGTTTGATCAAACGCCGAGTTGAAGTTCCAAATGACGCACTCGGCCCCATGACAGTATCCCGGCAAGACGTAGTCAGAGTGAGACCGCTGATTTTGTGATAAGCTAGCTAGTCTCCGTGAGATAGCGTTTGGGCCGCAGCATATTTTGCAACTCCACCCCTAATATCTGCCCGTCCGTAGCCAGCGAGCGAGCACCTCTCGCCTGGCTCCATCCACTGACCAGTAAGATCCGGATAGTCCGATTGAGTTCTAATAAGCAAACGTGAAATTCCCCTCCTAGAGAGTTAACAGATGCTTGGACATTGTTGGCGCAGCGATTCGATTGGGTCGGTCGGGTGGCCGGGCGGAGGCAAACTTAGATAGTAGTCACGGCATGGTCACAATGTAAACGAAGGTTAGGGCTTATGTCTACAGGCGCGGGTTGCTTCTTGATTGACTCAATCATCTGATTCTAGCTACTCTGCTGTTGGAAATACGCTATTCCTCGATAGCAACCCCATCTTCACTGGGAGCCATACCGAGACCCTTAGAATTAGACTGTAAGGTGTATTTCAAAAATAATGATAGAAAAAGGATTGGTCATAGGACAGTTCTTGGACTGCCCAAGGCCCACAAAGCTCTTCCGGGTATTTCCAAGTCTTTAATATACAACTGCTAGCTTACAAACTCTATCGGAAGTGGACCCCTCGATGTATGACAACCACTACAGCCCTTGCAGTTAGCTATACAAAGAGTTTCGCTGTCCGGATGTTTTAAAGGGCTATGTAAAAGTGCAGAAATACATAAGATTCCGTTCAGCACACGAAAATCAGAGTCTTATCAGTTCTGGAAGTAATATAATAATAAGACAACAGACCATAGTGCTAAATAAGTAGTACTAACCTCTTATATTAATTAGCGTTGTAGTCAAGCAACCTCTTTTAAACTATTTATTTCCTACATACACTCTCGTAAGACGGGAGTCTAAAAGATGTAACGATTGGCGTCTATGGGTGGCTGGTTGACTACTGACTCCAGTATATATGAAGGTGAATGCGCCTTGTCGTTAATTAGTTGACCTAGACAGGTCATTTAAAGCGGTCCTGCCCGTAGAGGTGTGCTTTTCGAGAGCCTCTCTGGAGATGCTGGTGGTGGGGGGGATTGAACACGGGTACGTGGTGAAGCCCGCAGCCAACATCACCGGCCCGGCTCCCCATCTAAAGTAACAGGGAGTGAGTTAGCATACCACTACGTATATTGTACTCGAGATTTTGTGGGGCAGTAGCAGCATATATATATCTGTTATTGATTTCGAAAACCGTAGGAGTAAACTCTCCCTCTCCTCCCCCGGGAAAGGAAAACTAAAAAAACAAAAACCATTACTTGGCTGTGGCAGTGGCACGCCCTCAGCAGAGCGAAAAGAAAATTCATCGCAATTTTCGTCACTCATCCCACCCATCCCACATGATTGGTATCAATTTCCCCCATCGCCATTCCAATCCGAGTATAATTTCCTAATGATCCCGTAGTACACAGTCGTAAATTGTGAGTATGAAGGAAAAACTATAAAGCGTGCGCCTGTTGTTTGCAGGCATTAGCACGCTCGAATGTAGCTATGTGGAATAGGTTGACAATCTAGGAAGGAAAAGGGAGAGCAAAAAAACCTCTTCACCACCAGAATCCCCTTCCAATCTAGACCCCATAACCCTCCTTCCGCCTTTATACTTGCTCATGCTACAGTCTCTCCGTCATCGCTGTCACTCAGGCTGTCTCTCCTCCGCCCGCCTCCACGCCTATACCCCATTTCACGCTCGCGTTCCCTCCTCACCGCCCGCTCCTCCTCGGGTTCAAATGTCGTCTCTGTCCTCGCAACCACACTCCCGGCTAACAAGCCAGGCACGGAGTGGTTGTAGATTTTGGTTCCGAGGTCAGAGGTTAGGTCAGAGGCGTAGCTAACTTCGGAGATTGTTGGGGGGTGATGGGTGTGATGACGACGGGATGTAGTGCCGGAAGATGGGCGGTGTTGTCGGTGGGCTGTGCGGTGGTTACCGTGGTTGTTGCTGCTATGGTGGCGGGGTCGATGGGTATTTGGACGGACGTATTCAGAGGCTCCGGAGACGGTAGTGCCGTCATCGCCCTCAGTAAAAGAATAAGTCGTGCTTGGCTGACGGCTGTTACTAGCCATACGGCCGCCCTTCGATGCTACAGGCTTCTCGCCACGATGCCAGAACCCGCGTTTCCCGTTTGCAGCGGTTTCGGCTGTTACCTCAGACGAAAGGTCCGTTGCGTCATGATCGTAGTAGCTCCCATCTGGCTCCTTATTGATGCCGCCAACCTTCGCTGACGTCTCATGTCGGTACTCTCTCATATCATTATCTCTCACACGTTCATCCACCGAGTCGTCGTCCCCTGTATCGAAGGTGCCAGCGACGCTCTGCTGACCTAGATCAGTAGTCTTGGTAGCACCGCTTAGTGTTGTGCCATTGGGCCCCTTGCGGCGGAGAACAGTGGACTTGTAGTCCTCCCAATCGCCTTCTTTAAAGTAAAATCCGCCATTCTTGGCCCAAAAGAAGAACCAGATCGCGCTAATAATAAGACCAGCAAAGAGGAGTGCAAATAATGCAAGCATGCCTTTATTGTTGATAGAGTTGGGGCCTATGGCTCCAGCACCGCGGTGGGGAGCCTTGCCTTGGGCAGCGGAAACACCACGGCCAATAACGCTAATTTCCCGTGGTGAAAGAGACGCTACAGCTGTTCCTCGCCCGACGAGCGTTCCGTATGCCGGTTCAATAGTTTCCTCCTTCCGAAGACCCAACGAAGCTAGGTACTGCGAGAGATTGTCCGTTGTAGCATCACCACTTGCAGGATGTCCCGGGGGCAGAACGCTTCCACTAGAGACGTCCTTTCTGGTATGACGAACAGGTGTCGATGCATCGCGTTGGAGAACGTTGAGGTTTAGGAGCGAGAGCGGTAGAGGTGCCATGACCGATGGAGGGAGGCTGCCTCTGTTTCTCGCTGAAGCGCTGAAGCGTTTCTGCGAGTCGAGTGAGTGGGCTTCCACCGAGTAACACTGCTCGTTCCAAGCTCACCAATCTCCAACTGTGCCAATTGAATGAAACAGGAGCAAACAACGGGACCTGCGCCCGTGGTGCAAATGTGTTTTCAACCCCCTTTTACGACCAAGCTTGCGTGTTGCCCAACAGCCGTGATGCGAGGAATGCAGAAAGCAATGTAGTGTGTGCTGTTAACGCCTGCAAACTGGAGACTGGGACGGAGATATCTTGGTGGCTGGAATTTGGCGAGAGAGACATTCCCATTGTTGACACGCTCCCGTTGGCCAGACAACCACCAAGCCGTCGACGTGATCCGACAGGACGCAATCCGGCCCCCACTCCAGCCACGCGTCGAAGATGGAGCATCAAACTGATCAGCCACCCACAAAAACCGCTCACAATCCAAGTCGAAGAAGGCCCGAAAAGCGCTCTGTACGGATTTCCCATAGAGCAACACTCCGCAGAAAGCATATGCAGTATCACCCACTCACTCCCAGACAAAACAAAAAGAGGATGTCAAAATCCACCAGGAAGCATGCACCTCCGATCCCGACCGAAACCCTCACCCATCTCGCCACGTAGTTAACCCGAACATCAACCCGTTACATATCCAGCTCCCGTTCTGTCCCAGCTCCCCCGACAGCCTGCCGACCGACTGACTGACTTGACCCGGTCCGATCGAACGCAGGAGCGGACGAAAGTAAAAATCGGGATGCGAGCAGTAGTCGGGGTCCTAACTTTACTTTTTATGCAGAAGCGAACACGAGGGGGATGAAGAGGTAGGTTGGGGCCTGGTGCTACGAGTCATCCGTGCATGGTCGAGGATAGGCCGATCCGCGGAGGATGGGGGCAAGGGTGTGGGGATCGATGGAGGGTAGGAAAGGAGAGTGATAGATATCGGGGCCGCCATGTTGTGTCATGTGTCTGTTATGCTGTGACAGGAGGGCAAGCTGTGAATATGAGTATGGGGGGGGGGGGGGTGGTTGAGTGGGTTCCCTCTGTGTGTGCTCGACATGTATGTATCATGTATGTACAGAGTATGTCGTGCGTTCGGTGGCTGTTTGGTCATCAAGCCTCGGTGGGACAAGAACTGCCGCCGCTGGATCGGAGAGGGGGGGGGGGTGGGGAGGGCAAAGTGGGAGGGGTGATAATGGGTGGCGTGAGTGCTATCCTTGGCCCTTGTATCACCCAGCCATGTTAGCGGGTATCAGAGCCACTGAGTAAAAGACGGGGAGGTAAGGACACCCCCTGAGCTTGGTTTGCGGAAAATTGTTCAGTCGTATTCTCTCAAGTACTTAATTTAGGCCACATCAAGTCCTCTCTTAGTTCAATCTTAGCTCTCCATAGAGGGAAAAAACAGTTTGACCGCAAAAAAAAAAAGTTACAGGTAGTTGGGGAGGATAACAATTATTCCCATATTCCACCTGAAAATGGGATCCCATCTCCTAGGGATCGAGGGAATCCCAAAGCATAAAAATAACCCCGATGTGCGCTGTAACCTTCCCTCTTCCCTCCTTGCCCGAAGAGAATAAAGCTTCGTAAAATTACACACGCGCGTCGCCGCTCGAGAAAACGTAGAAGTGGTGGTATCTTAATCTTAGTGAAAACCCTTGAGCGGAGGGACGTAACAAGCAAAATGTACAGATGGCCAGTTAAGTCAGTGTACAAAAAAGGCAAGCGCAATGAAAGCCACCCCAGAGGCCATGGTTCAACGAATAGGGTAAAATTATCGTGAACGAATGTCACTGTGAATGAGGTGAGCAGTCGTCTGCCAACGTCTCCCTTCCAAAGTCGCTCAAACCAGGCGGACGCTTCAAAAAGCAAGGACAAGAACAACAAGAAAAGTCGTAGCCGCACAGATCATACAAGGCCGTCTCATCGTATAACACAAGTCTGGAGAGTTTCTTTCGGTAAACTTTTCTGTTGTTGTAGAAAGCCGCCCGATAAGTAAAGGACTGAACGGGAAAGGATGATTATTAGACTAAAAGAGCATAGGCTGTTAAATATGCAGTTGAGAAGAGGAAATGATAAAAAGGAGATGTTGGCGGCGCTCAGTCTCGATGATACCCAGATCTACTCGACCGTCGGCTGTGATTTGCTGGCCTTGACTCTCTATGGCGTCTGCAATCTTCGATTTCTCGTCGGGCCGTCTGAGCATACTCTATCTGAGCACACCCTCGGTGCTCCACATATCGCCGGGTCCCAATAGTCAGTTGGTAGGGCTCTCCCTGTTCGCCTGGCCTTAGTGAGATCGTTCGACCAGTCGCAAGAGCTCTACCGGTAAATTCGAGCTTTACCGGCGTTCCAGCTGGATAGCGCATGGTGAAGTTGTCAGCTTCGGAATCTGGAACACTGAATGCCACGGCCGCGTGTGTCCTGTCTTCGCTGCCTTCGTGGCTGCTGTGACTTTCCCTGCTTTGTGAACCAGAGTCACTTCCTAGAGCTCGCTGACCGCGTGCAGCACGGAGTGCTTCCACGGTTAGGGGTGTTCGAGTAGCAATCGCACCTTGATTTGCTTGTACATGCGCAAGCTCACGCTCGTGCTCATCTCGCGCCCGCTCGTTATCGTATAAGCTGGGTCTGCGACGATCCGAGCTGCTATTACTATCGACAGAAAGCTTCGTGGAGCTTGAATGCGACGGCGGCTTCCTTGGGTGAGCAGAAATGCTTGGGCGCTTGGGGCGGGGCTGTGGCTGTGACTGCGGCTGTGGTGTCATGACTCTCCTCGCCGCAGGATCGACAGCCGCCGACTGTGGGGGTACAGATGCCGTCCTCGAAATGTCGTATCCGTTGGAAGTTGGGCTCGACGAGTAGCGGAGGTTTGGCCGGGGCATTGAATGCAGCGGCGGCATCCCATCATGGCTGGGGCCGAGGCTCGCTCTGCGGTTTACTGGTGGTGGAGGCTGCGGATAAAAATATTCAACCACTGGCGTTCGGGGCGGGCCTCGCACCGAATACTGTGGCTGCTGCTGTCCTTCAGGCCGGTATGGCTCATTACGGGTGGCGGTGTATTGTGGGGGAGGGGCAAAAGAAGAGGTCAGTTGGGGCGGGACTGTTGTGGAAGGGTTGGGAGGGGGGAGTTGCGGAGGTGGAAACATGTTTGGGTAGTTCGCGAGAGCAGGCGGGGGTCCTTGTTGATATGGGGTCTGTGGGAAGTACCCTTGCTGTCCCATGTTGTACGGAGCCCCATTCATGGGGTTCTGGCCGGCGTGGTAGCTGACAGGGCGTGCTGGGCGCATGGAATGTGAAGTGGAAGCGCGAGGAAGACCTGGTCGAGCAGGCAGTTCGGCAGGGCGGTCCTGGGGAAAGCTTCCTGGCATAGGGTAGTGCCTCGACGATGGAGCATACTGGTGCTCGCCGCCATTACTGCCGCCATTGCTGCCACTGAAGGGAGGGTAATTCGTGTCAAGCGCAGTGTCCAACGGACTTGGGGTCGGGAGGTGCTTTCCTGTGCACAGTTTGCAGTCGCAGTCCTCGTGTGGCACTGGCTTGCTCGCGGCTCGTGACTGCGGTCGCCCCGGCGAGCTTGCCCTCGACAAACCCTTTGTTGGCGACCGGTGTTTCGAGCGATCCCTCGAGGGTTGTGTCGGTCGTCGTTTCAACGGGGCCTGGTTCATGGGTGGCAGTGGCGGCGACTCGGTGGTGGGCGCACCGTGGATCGACTCTGACGAAGCGGCGGTGGGAGCGTGCGACGAGTAGCCAGAGTCTGAGAAGCCATCCTGCTCTCTGGTCACCATCTGAGACAGTCCCGACGTTCGCCGTGTCTGCTTGGAGCTGGCGACGCGCCGGGTGTTGGGGAGGGTTTCGTTGAGGTCGGAGCTGTAGTCCTCGACCGACGCAGCCTGCGGGCGGAGGTGGTGCGCCATCTTGGGCGTGTCTCTGGGCCTCTACTCAAGACCCGTCTCTAAATGAAATGAAATGCTGGTGCGACGCTCGCGACCGATAACCGAAATCGATAGCGATAAGCCCCAAATCCAAAACTGATGTCGGGCCAGACGAGACAAAAAGGCGACGACGGAGGAAATACGCGCGGAACGGGTCCAGGGGGGGCTTCACTCTCATATATGTACGGAGACTCGCGCCATCGGGGGCAGGGAGGGGAGCGTGGCACTCGCGATGGAGCAGCAACAGCAGCAGCAGCAGCAGCAGCAGCAGCAGCAGCAGCAGCAGCGGCGACCGACTGATGGTAGAAGAGACCGACAGCAGGAGGTTTGGTGTTGGAACGGCTGCTGGGGACCGTGCATGGACTTAAGTATTTAAATAGGTTGGTTGGGAGGCCGTTCGCTGGCTCTCGTTGGTGAGGTGAGGCTTGCTACGGGCAACCAACCACGGCAGACATCACGCGCGGGTGGCCAATTAAGCAAAACACCCAATCTGGGGATCGTCGACGAATGCTACAGAAATCCCGTCAGAGCAAGCGAAGCGGTGGGTCGAAAAGGACCCCGTCCCTCGCGCGCTCTCGCGCTCTTGCTCGCTCCTCTGTGCTCTCTGTGGCTGCTGCGGCTGCGACCTGCGACTGGCTTTGCCGGTGTGTGCTTGCCTGCTGCGTGCAGAAATTCTGACACCACCAGCCAGCCAGATTAAATACGATTATTACCTGATGTAGCCCCCCCCCCCCTCACCTCCCCTCCCCTTCCCCCCCCCCCGGTGTGTCGGGCAAGGCGGCGTGCTTATGAGGCTGTCCTCGGGTTGCTAGCTGCGCAGTGCACGGTGTAGACGTGCGAGGGTTCGTGGCGGTGGTAGCGTGTATGCCGAGTGATGTCGACAAGTCCCACCCCTTTCAGACGTGGCGATCGATTTGCGCTGTGCAACAGCAACACAGCGAGCAGCACCGCAACAGGCGGCGAGGAGCGAGCAGCAGCACGAGCGAGTCGGACAGCCTCCACCCGGGTTTCATGTATGTTCTGGTCGGTACAGAGCTAGCAAGACAGCAGTCATAGGCTACGATGAATCACCTGGCCGCATGGTGCTATGTGCAATGTATGCTATGTATGCTATGTATGCTATGTAGGGTCGTATGGGTGGTTGAAGATGCTTCCGCCGCACCGCCGCCCGCGACGAAGGAAAATTCACGACTGTCCATACTTTTTCTTTCCCTTTTTGCACGTCGCAGCCGGAACTAATTAGCGAGCGCTCGCACGAGAGAGTGATAACTCCTCAATCGACCGTGCAAGAGGGCGGCCGTGAGAGTGTGAGTCTTAAATTAATTCGCATTGACGCAACTGCAGCTACAGGGTTACCGCAGGTTGAATCCTGCACTTTCAGACGACACGAAATTTCTCCAAGTCCCAAGACCCAATATGTTCGTGGGTTCTTTTGGCCCCCGCGATGGAGGGGTAGGCAACTCCAAGACAGAGGGCAGCGAGTTTTGAGGTGCGGGTAAGGTTCATGGTATGGTGACCCGCGATCCGTAAAGATACGAGCTGGCGGGAGGCGGAGATCGAGCGCGAGGAGGTAACCATAGAAGGATCCCGTCGATGCCGGTATGGGCCATCAGTCCATCAATCAATCCGGCGGACGAGAACCCGCCAGATTAGATTGGGCAACGCGTATCCGTCCCCACGAGGAAAGGCAACGGTTCACCAGCCATACACAGGCTGGAATTCAAGCATCATCGGCCCTTTCCAGCATCAGCAGTTGTTTATCCCGCGCTGCACCATCGAAACTCTGCTCGTAATGCCATGCTCATGCGGCCATGCTTCATGCTGTGGAGGGACATACAGCCGCTGCCTCTTCCCCACGTTGAGCAGAGCAGAGGCAGACGCGCGAGGTAGGCAAGAGGCAGGCAGAGAGAGGCAGAGTTAGGCAGAGTTAGGCAACTCTGGAAGCAAATCCGCAGCTAGCACAGTAGCTCTCCCAAGAGGATGGGTATTCCGGTGAGGAGGGAGGAGAGAGGGCTGGTGGGAGAGGGTTGGGTTGGGTGCAACTTGGGGCCGCCACCAACCCCACCCAATCCAATCCCCAATCCAATCCAATCACCAATCCAATCCGATCCCCAATCCAATCCCCCAATCCCCCAATCCCCCCCATCCCCAATCGTGCTTACTACGTATTGCCGGGAAAATCCGCATCGTCGCTGTGGACGGTTTAGCGACCGTCCGTCAACAACCCGCGACTCATCCGCCAACGACACACTGTGCTCTCACCGCCTCTTTCTTGTCTTGCTTCCCCACACTTGGTGGTGTGCTGGCACCCACCAGAGATCCCAGATCCACTCCTCTCCCGCCGCCCAATCAGACCGCGTGATCTCGACTCCACTTGGAGCGGGAACATGCTGCTGCTCCTCTCCAAGACCGCGTTGCGACGTTCCCCGTACCTTGCAGAGCCGTGGAGCCTCCCTCTGTTATGGGATCTCGAGTCCAAGGGGTGATTAGCCACCCGCGTTACATTTGTGACTGCTCGGGAGACACTCGCCGGCAATTGACCTGGCCTTGTGGGGCTAGGGCAGGTTGGGGCGAGCGAGCGTGCATTAGCTGCCTCCTCGCCACCAGCCACGTCAGAGAGGGGACTTATGTAACGCCGCCCGTGCAGTGATCCTCGGTGGAGGTGAACTGATTTTCCGTGTAAGAATATTCCATGAGAGTTGTTACACTGCACACCGTTTGATTCTAAACCCGCGCTTGACCGCCGGGAACTTACCACATTGGACATATATCCGACTCTGTTTGGCTGGCTGTGGTTTTTACGAGGCGAGAGTTCGTGAACCAGTGGCAAGCGTTCGCTCCACCACCATCTTATTTCTATGGCTCCTCGGGACAAAAAGATACGCTCGACTGCGTATACTTTACCTGTGAGCAACTGGATCAAGCTGTGCTCTGCTTGATATGGTTTCCGGGGCTGGGCTGTCTGGGCCTAATGACAATTCACATCCAGAGCTCTTCTCAGTGTTCGGCAGCATCGGTTTGACCGCCTTCACTAGCCCGATAAGATAAATGCTGCATCTCCCATAGCTTTGAACCAATTCAGATTGGATCCCAGAGAACCCCCACGGGCGGTAAGATCGGTTCCAAGGCACTTCGGGAGCGTCTTGTGACCGGTGAACAAACGGTTCGGTTTGGGGCTGCATAGCGACCACCCACAGAGCCATGAATGGTCAGGACAAAGTAATCCAGTTGTCACCTTATGCTAAATCTAATTCGAACTCTGCCTGAACCGCCTCTATCCGATTCCTCCCCCATTGCAGCCTTGGCCGCCAGCGCAGTCTCTGGTCCAGCTCACATCCTGAGCAAAAAGGTATCAGCAAGAAGCCCCTAACTGGGAAGGGGTTATTGGGAATTCTGGGGCTTACCGCTCAACAGGAGACAATCCTAACAAGGTCATTCCATTGTGCAATACCTGTCTTGCACCCTCATACAACGCCATCCGTGCTTTTGCGACCTCCGGTTCCGAGCCCACCACCTTTAACACATCGTAGCTTGAGCTAAGGAGATGGGTCATCTTAAACAAGTACTGGAGAATTGTGACCGGTTCTAGGGTCTTGAGAGTGTTCTGAACCACATCGGGGTACTGCGCTAATACCCTGGAGAGATTGACAGCATGTTTTTCGGTGAGGAGAGATAGATCAGCGGCTTCCAATTCAGACCTCGGTATGTCGGCCTTCCGGGTCATGGAGCAGAGACGAGCGTGTGCATACTGGAGATAGGGTCCAGTGTCTCCTTCAAAGGACGTCATGCGATCCATATTGAAATCGTAGTTATTTACCCTGTTATAGTTGATATCATTAGTTATTTGTTAATGAATGGCAGTATTCTCTTTCAACTCCAGACTGAGATTCTTCGTCCACGCTCACCTCTTGCTACTCATATCTTGCACCATAACGCTCGTGATACCTAGAATATCCGCAACGCGTTCCGGTTCGGAGACCTGTGCATACTTGGTCTCATTTGCCTTCATTACCTCGTGCATTTTTTCGCCAACATCCCTCAAAATATCATTCAGGAATTTCACCGTTCCCTTTCGAGTACTCATCCCCAACACCATCCCAAAGTTGATATGTTGGCACTTCTCAGAGATGTCTTTCCTACCCATGACTTCGAGGATCTTAAAAAGTTGAGCCAAATGGAGGTCTTGTTGGGAGGCCACCACATATATCATCTTGTCAAAGTGGTATTTTTCATATCTCTCTACCGCTTCACTGATATCTCTGGTAAGATATAGAGTTGTTCCATCCTTCTTCTGCACAATTGCCTTTCCCAGTTTCTTTGAATACTTCGTTAGGTCTATAATAACCGCTCCTTCGGATTCTTCCGACGCGCCAGCTTCCTTCAGGATTTTTGCGGAGGCCTGCATACTCTCCTGGCTCACCTGAGACTCTCCCGAATAATGATCAAAACTAATATTTAGTCTGGCATAGGTCTGTTTGTATCTCTCAATACTGAGATCTCTGAATCGATTCCAGATTGCTAATGCATCCTCGTCTCCATTCTCCATGCGCTTGAAATATCGCCTAGCTTGTCCAGTGAGGCTGTTCTCCTCGAGCTCTATGGTGTCTTCACCGTTTGCCTTTTTGGCCTTGATCTCCGCCTCCTCTGGCTCCGCCCGACGATTGATTTCAACATAGATGTCGTACAGATGTCCAATAGGGTCGGCTTTTAGCTTCTCCTCACTTCCGAACATTTGGAAGGCGATAGCCAGAAGACCAAATTGTCGTCCCCAGTCCCCAAGGTAGTTGATGCGGGTGACATCCCATCCCGCTCCCTCATATAAATTGGCCAGGAACCCGCCTATAATCGTACTTCTCAGGTGACCCGCATGGAAGGGCTTTGCGATATTTGGCGATGAAAAGTCTAATACTATCCTCTTCTTTCCCTTGGACGGATCTAATCGGTCCCTCAAGCCGTTTTTGGGGTTCAAACCGTACCTGGATTTCGTTTTTAGGATGAGCGGAAGAACGAGTTTTGGCACGAGACTAGGAGAGAAGTAGAATTGTAAAAAAGTACCCGCTGCTACCGGCTTGCTGATCAGGGGTGACTCGGGAAACTACACGGGTATTAATTAGTAACTAGAGCGGTGTTGCGGCAGCTAAAACCGCACCGAGGACCGATTGTTCCCCCTACCTTCTCAGCCCACTCTGCGGCCAGCTGGTCAGGCTTTTTCCCCTTGATCCTCAGCGCTGGGACAGCCAACACTAGGTCTCCTTTGTCGAGAGTTTGTGTCCACGCGATGGCTGGGTATATAACCGTTGCATCCACCCCGGTTACCCCGGAAAGGATTTCAGCTAGGTAACATCTAAAGATATCCACTGGGTTTGATTGGGGATTAGTGTCCGGAAAGCGGGTTAGCGGTTGGGAAATTCCGAGTGACGGCAGATCCAATGGAAGATCGTCCAAAATCATATCGCCTAGAGATTGTGTTGGTGGGTTGGTGCCACCGTCGAGAGCCATAGTGGCTGAGATGTGCTCGAACGTTCGTCTAGAGTATAAGTGCGAATTGATAGTAGTCTGAGGCGAAATGGGCCGTCTGTTGTGTTGTAGTCGGCGAGCAGGGCCCAGCAGTTTGAGTCTGCGGGTTTGGCAGCCGCGAGTATGCTCAGCGTGAGTTGTTGTGCGCAAGAATTGCCGTGTGAGTCTTGTGCAGAAGAGACGCATGCACAAACTTGGGGGAGGATGGTATTGGGTGTGTGGGTGTGTGGAGGGTTTGCGGGCACGAGCCAAACGAGACTGGGGGTCTAGACGCTGGACGGAGGAGGAGTGCTTTGTGGGAGAGCTCAGAACTTGTCCTTGTACTCCGTTCCCACACGATATTGAGCCTTATTTAGGGCCACGTCGTACGCTAGATGTGTATTCTGTGTCACTACTGGCGTCACAGTTCGAGGCCCGAAATATATTCCCCACAATCGCTTCGCTCATGTAATTCGCACAATCAGCCTCTACGCCAGTTTTGCATTGATGGCCTTCAGATTGGCGGTGAAACGCTTCTCCCGGTCTAGTTAGTACAGGCGGTGCAAACGCATTTATAGCGGAAGACTACTTTATAGTTCAATTGCGACCTTGCTACGTCTTACAAAACATATCGGGCTGCTGCCTCAAAGAGATTGTGGGCTCTCCGCAACCGTCAAGGAATTACTATTAGAAAGACAGCCCAACACTTCTAAGTAATGGCGGGTACTTAGATTTCTCTACCTCGGGTTGAGGGCGAAAGTTCTGCTCATCTCTTTGTCCGTGGGGAAGTATGCTCTCCACCCCTTCGTTTCAAAAGTTCGATTCTTTCACTGGCAATTACACCTTTCTCAGTCTACAACTAGGATATTAGCTTCTGGGACCACCGCTAAGACCTATCTCTGTTTCAATAAAAGATCACCTAACCAGCAAGAAAACCCCGTTTATTATATGCTATTCTCCAAATAGTTATGGTGACGATGGTGGTGGAGATGGAACTGCAATTCCCCGCCTGCGGAGTGACTCAAGGAAGTCTTGTTCGTCGGTGCCTGTAACCCAATGAGTAACAGTTCGAGCCGGATCCAGCGATGGAAGCTCACCCATCTCACTGCTATTCAACCCATCACCAATACGAATGACGCGGCTTTGGACCTCCCCAAGCGTCAAGCCACCTTCTTGGCCAGCTGCGGCAGCCCTGCCACTAGTCTCCATCCTTATGAGGGTTATTCGGATCCTGAAGCTGCCCGTCTCATTGAAAACAAGGCCTGGGAAGGTCAAGTAGCTTCCAAGCGAATTATTTTGGTACGGCGCCGCAACTGTCGTCTCATTTGATTCCTGGCCTGCCACGGGACTATCAGCGTCGTCGTGTAGTGGGTGTGCAGAGTCCACTAGGTTTCCCGTTATGATATGGGTCCCGGATGGACGAGGCTCTACTCGACTATCTTCTTCTACAACTGAAGCGAGCGCCCAGAGCCGTCCAAGCTGTCCCTGACCCTCAACTTCTTCGTCTGTGTGGGCGTCTCGGATTCGCAGGCGAACTGTAATGGGAGGATATAATCGTATCCCCTGTCGAGCGGTAGCTGGCGGCTGCACCACAACCTCCATTTCGTACCGTTGTTCTCCGTAGTCTTGCTCACCCTCGTGGCCTCCCACGGGCAGACTGTTGTGGGCCGCTTCCGAGGATGTTCTACCGTTGGTGTGCTGTTGCGCTGTTCCCCTGCCCCCTGGGTTACTCTCCTCGGCGTCTCTTCCTCTTCTTCTATGCTCCCTCTGGTGACTTGGTTCGGCTCTGGCTGCTCTTGAACTCGGGCCAGTGTGCTCCCCTAAGAGCCTGCCTTGCGAAGAACTGCCGACAACATCAACGATCGAATCGCCTTCCCGAACCATCCGAGATCGGTTGATTAGTCGCGCAGAGCGTCGTAGGGGCACCCTCGGTGATCTTGGCGCTGCCGATGGTGTTTGACGTCGCCTCCTCCCACGAGGGACTCTTGGAGGACTGCCTTGGCTCACAGTCCTTTGTCGTCCTCTGCCCCTTGGCATCTAGCTATCGCTAGCCTTCTTGTCCTTGTCAGCAACGATCACTATTCTCCCTTGTGAGTTGACGAAAGAGTGGCCACCAGAGGCACGACAGTGCTGCGACAACCGCAATCAGCGGTCATCAATCACCCATGACAGACGAAAACAACCGAACAGTCAAGCCATAGCGCATGCATTCGATAACTCTGTCTTCACGCAGCAACGGCCGACGCAGGAGCCAGAGGACCATTACCAACCCTAGTTCATCACTAGAGTCCAGTAGCTAGAAAAAGCACTCTCTCGAAGAGGCATTAATGCGACTTGGCTACGAGCCTGTCACATTCGAGAGAAATGGCTCTGTTCTCGCGTGTGTATGCTGCCTCAGACCGTCGTTATGTTGGTAGTTGCGTTGCCTTGGGTCCATTGTTGGAACTTCGTTGGACTGGACCAACCGCAGAATCTGGGGACTCGCTCGGTAAAGCACCACCCCGCCACACCATAATGTAATGAAAGAACGGTGAGCAGCACAGAGTCTCGAGCAGGGAAAAAGAGCGGTGCAAAAGAGCGGTGCAAGAAGGTGCTTGTTCGGGGATGAACGAGAATGCCTCCATGTGTAACAAAACAGTCTGGGCAAGACCGAGACTCACCTGGGACTGGATAGGCGGCGTTTCCCCCACTGGAGAGCTGTCCGGAGAAAAGCCGACCTTGCTTTCTGCTGGCCCTTGGGGTGATCGAGGCGTCTGGAATAGGGTTAAAACTAATATAGTCCCGTCTCGGATTCAAAGTCTTCGGACGGGTGTCCGGGCACGGAATATGGGGGATATATTACGGTCAATAAAGCATGCCAGCTCTGGGGTGGGGTCTTTGGCTGGGAAACGTACTTACTGGATGCCCCATCCAGACCAGGTGGCGGAGGATTCATCATGGGGTTTATCAAGGATTTATCATCACATTTAAAGGCGATCCTCTCATATGGCCTATGCAGCAAAAGGAACGTCTCGCTAGCGCGAGATTAGAGCGAGAAACAATGTACCGGGTCCAGTAAATGATTTAACCTAGCATTGCGTCTGCAAGGCACCGCTCGCTAACACTTCGGAATCTTAAGAAGAGCCTTCTGGCAGCCGGGCTTCCCACAGCGTCCTTGCAACGCCGGGCTGGGCTACAGGACAGGAGATGGCCGTTGTGTCAGCCGCGGGTGGTTTGCGCTGATGCTGGCAGGTCTGCACACGGGCTTACGGTGGAGGGCGCGCTGACTGACTCGTCCCCCAGCAGCGCGGGCGTAGGAAAGGAACAAGACTGTCAGTACAGACCCACATAATCCACATAATCCGTAGCAACTGGCGGGTGTCGCCTGCAGGGCCTGGTTTGGCGTGCAGGCTTCCGAGCGATTCCACACCCGTGCCCCCAACGTCGTGATCTGCCCGCACTCGAGCACCGTGCCCACCCAGGTGCCCAGTGTCTGTCCTGAGTCACGGAGAATCGGCGAATCCGTGCCATTGCGAGGCCGCACACACCAGACGCCACGTGCTGGGGGCCAGAGCCGGCACGCTAACCCGCCGAGGCCGTTTATCGTCGCTTTGGCAGCAGCGTCGCCTTGCCGACCCGCAGGTTTGCCTTGTTAAGGCTGGAAGGAAGCTCTGCACTCTGCACTCCACAGCTCTCCTCCCAGCGCTGCTCCATATTCCAGAGCCCAGCTCTAGCGGCTCCCAGAACGGGACATAATCGGCAGGACTTGCCTCGGCACCAAGAAGTGGGCGCGCTCTGCGTTGTGGAAATCTCCGCCGCCCAGCCTCTCTGTCTGTCCGGCGGCATCAAGTAGATGTACGTAGTGGTGGTCGACGTATCTCACGTCCAGCTCGGCAGGAAGCCTCTTTCCACCAATTTTACAAAGTACCGTCGTCAATTTCGTTTGCTTGGCACCCTGCTGCACGTGGAGAGGCCCGCCGTCCGTGGTGTTGGGTTGCGGACAGCGAGCCGTGGTGCTGGAATTGAGGTGGAACGCGGCCTTCCCCTGAGCACAGAGCAGGATAGCTGTTCCTAGAGCGTTCAAAACTTCCAGGCGGTGTGCTCAGCAGTTGGCCAGCAGTTGCTCCGCAGTTGCTCCGCGGTTGCCCCGTAGAATAGCCCGTTGCTGGCTATCTCATCGGCACGATCGACGTCTCGATGCACCGTGCGGGTGTGCACACGACGTGTAACCAACAACCTGCAACAGCAAGATGCCATCACGCAGCACCCACGAATTGTCCACGCTCCTCCAGACAGCCACAGCCTCATTTTATTGAGCGTTACGTGGCAGGGCGCTGCTCTTCGGAGTTTGTCTGGTTGAATCTACGGAGATCGCCAGAGGAAAAATAAAAATAAAAAGTAAGAAAAAAACCGAGGAAATGGATGTGCCGATGCTCCGTTGACCTCTTCGTAGCGCCCTATCTCACCAATCCCAAATCGCCTGCTACGCTTCCTCCCCCAAGAGCGGGGATGCATGTGTCGGAATTTCACTTGTACTATTCCCCTTGATGCGCTCTTAATATTTTTACTTTGTAGCTGCAAGCACAGCACCGGAAACCGGTCTTTGGATAAGCTCCCCCTAGACCGCTGCGCTCTGAGCGAACACGCAGGTGAGGCCAGCCGCCTCATGCTGGACAAGCTCACACCTCAAGCAGAGTATGTATGTATGTATGTATGTACTTGTTGCACATCAACACCACTCACTAGCCCTCCCAGGGCAGGTAAAGAAGCCCCTCGGGCATTTCTGCAGCAAGAAAGAAAAAAAAAAAAACAAGTTTCAAAGAAGGGACAACAACCAATGCGCTGCGGGATGGATGAATGGATGGTTGGATGGATGGGTCCTGACACGTATGAAGCTGTCGATCTCCCAACCGGAACCCACTCGGGAAATCCACACGTTCCTTGCCTGGAACCAAGTGTAATAATAATGTGCTCAACACACACTCTCCACTCTGGGAAACTGGGATATAGCAAGCCAGCTAAAGAGGTCCATGGATGTATGCAATGTACTGTACTGTACGTACCTACTTGTCTCTCTGCCCACCAACACATAAGCGAGTCATGGGCAGAGAACCTTTACCCCAGTATGTACTGCACATATAACATACATACATACATACATACATACATACATACATACATACATACATACATACAACCATGTACTCCAGGTTAGACATGACACTCGATTGATTACATGAGGAATGCCTACCTCCCTTCATCTCGTCGGTAACTTCATGCTAGGAGAACGCATGACTTTGAGGTCTCGGAATACACCCGACCCGCCAAGCAAGACCCACCCATCCTTTCCCATTTTCCTTCCAACAAAGATTCGAAAGTGTTTTGTCCACGGCGTACAGAGTAAAGCTAAGCATTGCGCTTGGTGTGTGCGCTTGGTGTGCGCCTGGGACTGCAAGCTATTTTCTTGAAACAAAATGTCATTTTTTACGATGCTGTAGATATCTACTGGTACCCTTTTTACTGCCGGCCTGTACTTTCGTATTCTAGGAGCTCTCATGTTTGTAGGATCATTCTGCGCCGCCCCCCCCCCTAACCACGGTGTCTATCAAGTAATTTCTCCCCATCAACCACCCCAACCTACGTCTAGTCATCCGACATAAATCTAGAAACAGAAAACTTGGTCATCTAGCTTGCTCACTGGCCGTGCTTTTGTGTACCCCAATGACTCCGTGGCCTTTTTCATGGCGCTGACCATCGGCGGCGGTCCGCATATAAGGATTTTGATGTCCGCTGCTGGGGCTGGGAGGTGTGCCTGTAGAATTTCAGAGGAGCAGGTTAGCGTAACCCATTGGCGTATGTATAGATTTGGCAATGACTGTTGGGGTGTACCTCGATGATCTCGGGCGTCACAAACCCAGCTCCTCCATGCCACTTTTCCGGGGGGTTATTTAGCACGTAGTATACCCTGAAACCCGGATCCTCTTTTGCCAACTGGTCTAAATCATCCTTCAATAAAATATCCTCTGCATTGACATTTGCGAAGATAAGATCCACCTCTGTTGTATCATTACCACCATTCTTCGGCCTGCCCCTTATTATCGCCCGTATTATCTGCAGCATTGGGGTGATGCCCGAACCGCCCGCAATCATCCCAAAATGTCGCACTAGGCCGGGTCGATAGACCATGGCGCCTTTTGGGCCCTTAACTTTAATGGTCTGCCCAACCCGGAGCGTTGCCATATGTTTGGAAATGTTGCCGTTAGGGTAGCTCTTGATAAGAAGATCAAAGTAGCCAGCATTCTCGTCAGACGAAATAGGGGTGTAGGAGCGGACAATTTCTTTCTCAGAAGTGGGAAGTAACGCTGAAATGGAGATATGTTGGCCGATGGGGAGACCGAGGATGTCGGTTGCGAGGGGGAGGACAAAGCGGTATCTGAGATTGTTAGCCCAATGTGAGAAAGCAGTGTGCGATTGCCTGAGCCCATTATTCACTCACATCGCGACATTGTGTGAGATGATTGTTTTCTCCTTTAGTTCGAAGTGTTGGAATTGATCCGGCTTGAGAACCTTTCTCACCCCTACTCGCCAGACATAATCAGCAACCAGGGCATGCGGTTCCAACAATTGAAGGTTTAAAGTTCAGGCAAAGACCTACTATTGTTGTGCGCCTTCCACGCACCGAGCACCACCGCTGAGGCAACGGCGTAGAGAACCCATTCCTTCTTAACAATCCAGCATCCTAATACCAATAGACCAGCAGGGATATAGATGCCGTTGAGGTATTGCGGTGACAGTAGCGGGTGTGGTTTGGGCTGTACGGTCGACATCGTGTGGTTTGGTGAGGAATAGGAGGTGAGGCTTGATTTGTTGAGTGGACCGACTAAGCTATCGATTAATCCTGTGGGCTGGAGCGACCAACCATGCAGTCTAGAGAACGCACTCCGCGTGTAGCCAGAACTTTTTCACTTTCACAATTCGCCGCCTAGTGGCCACCATGAAACGTAAACTCGACCAAGATGGTGTGCCGGCGGCGGCAGAAGCCTCTCAAAGGGCTTCCAGACCTTCTTTTGATACCCTTGGCCTAGATTCACGGTTACTTCAGGGCGTTGCGGCAGCAAAGTTCTCCACCCCAACCTTGGTGCAAGCTAAGGCTATACCTTTGGCATTGGAGGGAAAAGATATCCTAGGTTTGGCGACCCCATGGAAGTACCTGCACATAGGAGTATCTGATGTTCGGAATTGACTAGTTACTAACTGGTTGAAGCTCGTGCGAAAACCGGTACTGGAAAAACGGCTGCATATCTCTTACCAGTGCTCCAATCGATCCTGAAGCGGAAAGAGGTATATAATACTGATTAACATTCCCGTTCCCATTCAATCCCTGCTAATTCAATCACGAAAGGCCGTTTCCTTTGATCAATGCACATCCGCCCTCATACTTGTGCCTACGCGGGAACTAGCGGAGCAAGTCTATAAGGCTGTAGAGTCGCTCTCGGCGTTCTGCGCTAAAGACGTCCGGGCCATAAACCTGACGCAGAAGGTCTCCGATGCAGTCCAGCGCTCTCTTCTTGCAGACTTACCGGATATAGTTATAGCAACCCCGAGTCGGGTTTCTCTAAATTTGAATGCCTCCGCTCTCTCCCTGAGTCACCTCTCGCACCTCGTCATTGATGAAGCAGACTTAGTTCTATCGTATGGGTATGAAGGCGATCTTCAGGGCCTTGCAAAAGCTTTACCCAAAGGCATTCAGACCTTCCTGATGAGCGCAACCCTCACAGACGAGGTCGACTCACTCAAGGGACAATTTTCCAGGAACCCAGAAGTCTTAAAGCTAGAGGAAGATGAAGAAGACGATGGCGGAGTCAGCCAGTATGTTGTTAGGTATGTGGTCTTTGGCCTCTACGGGAACCTAACTAGTATTGACTAAAGGGGTTTGAAATAGATGTACTGAAGACGAGAAATTCCTTCTTATCTACGTGATCTTCAAACTAAAGCTCATCAAGGGCAAATGCATCATCTTTGTTGGGGATATTGATAGGTGCTATCGATTGAGGCTTTACCTGGAACAGTTTGGAATAAAGAGTTGCGTGCTGAACTCGGAATTGCCGGTGAATTCTCGGATACATATAGTCGAGGAATTCAACAAAAATGTATACGATATCATAATTGCGACTGACGAGCATGAGGTTCTAGGGGACGAGGAGGACGAAACTTCAATATCAAAGGCGGCTGGAAGTGGGGCAAAAGGGAAAAATTCCGACGGAGAAATAGCAGCGGGAACGGGAGGAAATGGGAGTCCAGAAAGAGACTCGGGGCGTGCCGGGAGAGGCACTATAACTGTGCGAGAGGACTTACCACCAAAGAAAAAGCGAAAGTCCGCAAAGAGGGACAGGGAATATGGGGTTTCTCGTGGCATCGACTTTAAGAACGTCGCCTGTGTTATCAACTTTGACCTCCCTACCACCTCGAAGTCTTACACTCATCGAATTGGCCGCACTGCTCGTGCAGGCAAGGTTGGCATGGCTCTCTCCTTCGTTATCCCAAAGGAGCACTATCGCAAACACAAGTCTACCACCGTTCTAACCGCCGAGAACGACGAAGCCGTCTTGGCGAAGATCATGAAGCACCAAGCCAAAAGGGGGAAACAGGTTAACCCATATCACTTCGACATGTCCCAGGTCGAGGCTTTCCGCTATCGTATGGGCGATGCCCTCCGCGCCGTAACACGCATCGCGATCCGCGAAGCGCGCACGCGGGAACTACGACAGGAACTCCTAAAGAGCGAAAAGTTGAAGCGGCATTTCGAGGAGAACCCTGGAGACCTCCAGCACCTCCGGCACGATGGCGAGCTGAGAGCCGCAAGGATCCAACCTCATCTGAAACACGTCCCGGAGTATCTGCTACCAAAGGGTGGGAAGAGTGGGATTGCGAAAGGGGGAGAGCTGGGGTATGTAGGAGTGGGAAAGACTAGCGAAAACCGGATTAGGAGGGCGAGGATGATTAACAAAGTGAAGAGTAAGGGGAAGAAGGGTGTGGCTACAAAGAGGAAGATTGATCCACTCAAGACCTTCAGGGCAAAGACATTGTGAGATGCGTTCTATCTCTTTTTCTGACTCTGTTTTCGCGCCGGTAGCTGTGCCTTGCCCTTACTCTCCACCCCGCCCCTGTTGTCTCAGTAACCGTTGGATTTAATGTCTACGCGAGCATGATAGTTAGGTTGAGGGGAATAGCCTCTAGATATGGAGGGTTTATTATTAAAGCTACTGTAGTTACTAGGCCTTTTTCGCCAACGGAATTAATTCTGTTATTTGAATCCTGTTATTTAGATTAGGAATAGCGTACAATTCAATTGTAGTTAGCGGTATGCCTCACTCAAATAGGCAATATCAAAATCATAGCGGAGGCATCAACCCACCTTGCTGATCGATTGCTATGGATTCTAGCAATGATGAGGAATCAAAACTTGTTCTTATTATTGTTATTATTGCTATCTTTGTGATCCGCAAACAGCGAAAACCTCGTCAATTGCCAAAGGCAATCGCTGATACAGTCTTTTTTAAGTTTGACTTAGATTCCTGGCCTGATTCACAATGTATTAAATACACTAGGTAAGCTGATTCCTTTAGCTTAAGCTAATGCTAATCTAGCTTTATTTACAGATTTATAACACTTGAGATATGTACAATCCTCCCCTTCTTTTATCTTGAAGCCATTAAGTGGCGCAATCAATATACCTTCTCCCTTAAACTCGCAATCTGCCTTCTACTTATTTATCAAGCTTACTGTAAGATCGTAGTACAGGTCTTGGGGATATATAGTAAAGTGATGACTTATAGTAATAATAGAGTAGCTCTAACACAATGCAATTGTAATATGTTTATAAAGGTAATATAATTATCATAGTGGTAAAGAAGCAATTAGCAGAAGTGCTTTCAGTATTGTAACTTAGAAGAAGAATAACTAATTACTATTCATTTTACTATGAGTAGTAATCTGCTTAAATACATGATTTTGCCAGCTCTATATTAGCTACCTTGCCTTATAGCTATATACCCATTGTTTTGACTTTTGCTAGTAATGGTAATGTCGTCAATAAGGTGTCTCTGCTGTTCTCATAGCATTGTTCCTGTGGTATGTGTTACGAACCTCCAATCTGAGCCCCTGATTGCCTCCGACCTAGCCTCCACGAGCCGCATCGAGCCACATGAGCTCATCACCAGACCCACGAACCTTGCGCAAAGTCCTCGAACCTCTACACGGGCCTTAACCATGATGCAAGCCTCTACATGGACCTCAACCGCGCTGCCCAACGAACCTACGGATCTAACGAACCTATGAACAGACCAATCGTGAGCTACTATCGCTCGTAGTATAGCCAGCAGGCCCAACCGCGGCTGGCATGGCTCATGACAATTCGTGGCGGGTTCGAGAGTTTCCTCTTCTTATATATATAAACGTGAGGCCTCCTTCTATACCTTCTCTCTTCTTTAGCTTTGAATCGTCGAATAGAAGTAGTCCTACCTTGCTTTCCAAGCACCTAGAATCTACATTTGTGACAGGATGCTGCTTTTGTAGCAACATCTTTATCTGATAAGGACTGTTTCTATCATTCGTCTAGATAAGCTGGATGCCATATGCTTGTGGGAAATACTTGCGGCTACTTGCTTATAGTCTTATTGTCGGTATAGAGAACTGACATCATTGAGTCTTCTGAAAGCCAAAAGTAGCTTAGACAGTCCGACGTGATTGAAAGCTTCCTTTTGAAAGTCTTATTGTTAGTACCTTACACTTACCTTAATCATATTATTTGACTTCAAGACCTTTTTGGACAATTAGCTACTTAATAGTCAAGCATCTATTATGATACTACAATACAACTAATATATCATTTCCGAGGGCTACTTCAGTGGCATCCTGAAATTAATGATTACAATAGTCTAATGGTCTTTGGTAGAGCTGTAGAGGTATGGTTAGGACTTAGAGAGGACTTGTAAGAGGTACCGATACATCTTTTCACAAGCGTCTTGTCATGGTACTAGTAGTATACTGGTCACAGTATATATAAATATCTCATAAGTAATGAATCAATGGGCAGGTAGTTAGCTATACTATTAGGGTGTCATAAGCGATCCATAGGAGTATCAGCTAGGCTTCTAGCGATGGGAAACAAAGTTAAGGTGACTTTTTAATGTTACGAACCTCTGATCTAAACCTCACTAAGCTGCATTGAGTCACATGAGCTCATCACCAGACTCACAAAATTTGTGCAAAGCCCTTGAACCTCCATATGGGTCTCAATAATGATGTAAGACTCTATGTGGACCTCAACCAGGTATACTGCCCAACGATCCTACAAATGGGCTACACCACGAACTACTACTGTTTGTAGAATAGCCAGCAAACCTACCGCGACTAGCATGGCTTGTGACAGTTTGTGGCGGTTTCGAGAGTTCTCTCTTCCTATATATATAAACGTGAAGTCTCCTTCTACGCCTTCTCTTCTCTTTAGCTTTGAATCGTCAAATAGAAGTAGTCTAATTGTTATTTCAAAGCACCTAGATTTTACGTTCGTGACTGTAATGGGCGGCTCGAAGCTCAGATTGCCGAGCGAGCCGTGCCCGCCTCGCCAAGGCCCGCGACCCCTTTTAGAGCGCGAGGAGGATGCTTCTTGCAACCTCATCGGTCAACACCTTTATTGTATATAGAATACACTTCGTTATACGCTCCACGTACCCTCGTAGTAGTACCAGCTTGCACGAACTACTCGCGAGCTACGAGTCGCACCACTTGCGAGCGCTCGCCTCCCTTTGTACCGTCCCGAGCACCTGCGGCCAATTGTCTGGAGCCTGACAGTGACATATAATAACTTTTTAATCAGAACTAATTACTGGCTCCTAAAAAACTGCCAGCAATAAAACTAAATACATATCAGTCATTTGCTGTCGATGGACTACTTGCAGCCCTCCATCAGTATTGGAATATACTTTGTTAGTTTGCTTTTGAAAATCCACCTTGACTTACTGCCAGAACTCTCCCTTCTTGCCCTTATATACTAACCTATTATCCATACAGATTCAAACCATTTTGAGATCTTTTTTCTTTGTAATGAATATGCATTGTCACTTTAGAGTAGGCTCAAAAGTGGGATCAGGATTTTCTGACTTGGAAAAGTAGTTGTTGATGTTCTGAAAAGGGTGGGGGTGGTTTGAGCCCTCTGCATTATTGCCATATGATGATGAAAAGTAGCTGGAACTCTCTACTGTCTCAATAGAGGCTATTAGATAACTTTTATCATATTCTGATGGTGGTAATAAGCATGAGAACCTACCATACGCACTCCTTGTATAACTATTATTAGGGACAGAGAGAGTTCCTTACTTGTTAAAGAAGGTTATTGCATTCTAGAGAGGTAGTTCAAATATTAAAAATAGTTAATAATTTATATGTTTGTCAGGAGCTTGTACTGGACGCAAGAATGTTACACAATAGAGTAACTTTGTAGGGTTTCCATTACTGTATTTAGTCGATTGGTTAAGCCTCAAGAGGAGGCCAGTAATCAGTTCTTCTATATACTAAAATTGATCTTCTTGCCTTCTAACATCGTACCCACCTGTAGCCTACCCAGCGGATCGTCAGCAACCCTCAGTAGAACCTGGCGCTCCAACTAAGCCTACATATATCTACGTCGACTTACTGCTGTGCCATCAGTACTCAAGCCAGTCAGACAGTATCACATTGCCATAACCACTCTAGGGATCCCTGCAGGGAGTAACCCTTACAACATGGACCTCAACCGGACTTATTGCCTAACGTACCTACGAACGGACTACACTGTGAACTACTACTAATTATAGAATGGCCAGCAAACCTACCATAGCTGGCATGGCTTGTAACAGTTCGCGGCGGGTTTGAGAGCTTTCTCTTCCTATATATATAAATACGAAGTCTCCTTCTATACCTTCTCTTCTCTTTAGCCTTGAATCGTCAAATAGAAGTAGTCTAACCGCGCTTTCCAAGCACCTAGATCCTACGTTCATGACAACTTATATCTAAAAGAAGGATTATGTAATAGTACCCACATAATGATAATATATTGTGAACAACACTGTATTGAAACATATACATTAGGATGTAAGTTCAATAGCTAGTTATGAGTTGTTCCAAAAATCCGTTAGATTACAATAGAAGGTGAACTACTTTTTCAATTGATATGGGAGCAGTTTCCGATCAAATTATATTTTATAATAACTATAAACAAGTCACAAAGTTAATCACTTAATATTGTTGATATAGATTTACAGTCTTCTACATTTACATATGGATAGTTATATATGGTTATGTTAAGAGTCATAAATGTTGATAGTATTAATATGTTTTTTGCTGAAGAATCTGATGGAAAAATAGATAATGTTATCTATCCTGAAGTTTTATTATCATAATAACTATATAACTATTTTCTTAATAAAGAAATAGTAGTAAAATAAAATATAGGCATATTTAATATTGCTTCTACTTTCCAGCTTGCAAAACTTTCTTATTAAGCTATCAAATAGAACTATTATAAGTAAAAAGATTCGAAAAATTTCTTATACTAATAAGAACATCTTCAACACTATAAGCAATAATAGAACTGACAAGGAAAACAATATCTTCAGGAATTAATTGGTATCTGAGTTGAATAAATTAGAATATAAGTTTTTTATCAAAATATTTACCCCAAGGAATAATTATATTGAAGCCCTTTGAATAATCTTTCCAATCTTAATATAATTTCAACTCATCATCACTTCCAATCTGATGGTTAATAGCAACACCTTGTCAGACACTAATTAATCCTTTTAAATTGCTCTACAAGTAATTGTAAACTTAACATATGTTTCAAGACTGAGAAGAGTTAATTCTATAGAGAGTCAATAAAAAAGCCTCTCATTAGTATTAAGGAAGGTTTTACTGGCAGGAAATTGAGATGTGTATTCGCTACTAAGGAGAATCTCTTTGGAAGAGTCTGCCCATAATGTTGTAATGGCGCGTGGACTATATATGTTTGTGTTGACAGGTTGGCACATAGGGTAACCCACAGGGGTTATTAAGTCACATTCTGTAGATAGTCGTCTTGCTGATCTTAGGGGCGAAGCTAGCGATCAGTTCTCTCAAGTTATTAGAATTGAGCCTCTACCTATATTCTATATCTCAAAACTGCTTCCATATCGTGACTTAACGTATACCTGACCCCCCTAGCTAGTCGTACTCAAGCGTAGGCCCAATTGTAGCCTCTAGTTACTGGACGTACTCCTAGCGACTGGCCAGCGTTACACTGCCACAAAGTTCATAGGAGACCGCTCCTTATAAATATATAATATGTATGTTTATATTGACAATAGAGATGAGCTTCAACATTGATATAAGAGAGATTGAGAGCATAGTATTGAAAGTTTGAATAAGGTTGAGTGGAATATTGAACTTATAAGCAAGAAAACAACAAATCTTATTGAAGATAATATGAGAGGTATCAGAGGATGAAATGGAGGTAATAAGTTCTGAATTAGGATGGTGAATTTGGCTATTATAAGAAAGTTGATAGCCAGTAGTTATAGCTTTCATTTCCTTATATATGATCGGAGATTCGTAAACTGTAATGTTTCGATTAGCTTAATACTAGCAGGTAAGGTTATTTTTGAGTCCATATTGATAGCCGCAACCGAAATATCAAAAATATCAAAAAGAACTTTAGTAGTAAATGTTATAGTCGTACATAGAAATCTGTAGAAACTTGTAAGCGAGGCAGGACCAACCTGTAAGGGGTGCTGAGATGCCTCTCCGTAGGCGTCTCGTCGTGGTACCGGTAGTGTGCCGGTCGCAGTGTATATAGACGTCTCGTAGGCAATGAATCAATGGGCAGGCAGTTAGCTGCGCCGTCAGGGTGCCACAGGCGATCCGTAGGAGCGCCGGCTAGGTTTCTAGCGATGAGAGACGAGGTTAAGGTGACTTCTTGATGACTTCTTAATAAGAACTAATCGCTGACCCCCAAAGGGCTGCCAGCGATGAGGCTAAATACATGTCGGTCACGTGCCGCCGGCGGACCGCCTGCGGCCCTCAGCTATCTGACGTATGCCATATGAGCGACCTTTACACAACTGGAAATGCCGGAACTGTCGCGAGCGAAAGTCCGCTTGGAGGCTCTCGTGGAACGGACTCACCATCATGTGGCTGAGTCCGCTCCCAGCGTCCGCCTTGGAGGACTCAGGGAACGGACTCACAGGGCACAGGCACAACACCAATATATAAACCCATAAGCATGTAGCTAGAAAAACCTCAGTGATAGCACCCTAGTTCCAATATAAGTTATTCGAGCTAAATCAACTGCACATATCTTATCTTATCAAGTCCCCGACGGCCTTTTGTTGCAAGTGCTAGACCACGCCCTTAGGATCCATAACAGTAAATAAGTGTGAAAAACAAGCTTCAAAATTATTGGAATCAAAAATTGAAGTCATTTTGAAGAATGTAGGTTATGAAGAGGTGATGAGTAGGTTATCGGGAGATAAGGTTGAGATATAAAAAATTTTAAACTTAGTAAGAGTATTTAGAATCTCATTGATGAGACTTATTATTAAAATTCATAACAGACCTATGACTTATTTTAAAAAAAGTAAAAATCCACCTAATTGTAAGGTGCTAACAATGAGACTCTTAAAAGGAGGCTCTCATCCACATTGAACTGTCCAAACTGCTTACGGCTTCCAGAAAACTCAACAATGTTAGTCTTCTATGACAATAATAAGACTAAAAGTAAGCAACTGCAAGTATCCCCCACAAGCATATAACATCCAGCGCATTTAGATGTACAATGGAAACAGTCTCTATTGGACAAAGACGTCACTACGAAAGCAGCACGCCACAGGGACGATACTATAAAAACAGCAAAAACACCCCATTGACAATATCGCCATTACTAGCAAAAGTTAAGACAATGGGTATATAGCTATAAAGTAAGGTAACTAATATAGAGCTAGTAAAACCATGTATTTAAGCAGCCCGCTACCCATAGTAGTATGGGTAGTAATTAATTTTTCTTATAAACTACAATATTGAAAGCACTTCTGCTAATTGTTTCTTATTACTATGATAATCACATTGTCTCTATGAATACATTATGAATGCACCATGCTAGAGCTACTTCATCATTACTATAAGTCGTCACATTACTATATATCCTCAAGACCTGCACTATGGTTTTACATTTTTTTTATCAGTCCTATGATAACAAGGCAATAAATAAATTATCTATAAGTTTTCTACTTGGGCCCTTTATGCAACATAGTCGCAAGGTCAAGGAAGTGGACCATTACCACAGATCAGACTGATAGAAAATAAATGAATTTTAAGGAATCAAGGTAAATTGAACCTGCAACCTCCAGTACAGGTCACAATTAATAGACTGGCTAATCTACCACTGCAACATTTCCCTTATAATTAAATTACATAGCTTTAATTACATTTTATCCCATCCCATCTCGTGACCATGAGTCTCCACCTTGCCTCACCTCGCGGTCACCTACTGCTAGTGCCGGTTACGTGATTATAGTGGCCTGCCACACACTTCCCGAGGGCGCTATTGCTTTTTGGGGAGGCGTTCTTTCCACCAGTTCAGCAGGTTTGGGGGCCGGCTGGTGGGAGAGACACGCCCTAATTCTACGGTTCTAGTTTCCAAGTTGGTGGGAGTGGCTCTCACCGACAGACACCACCTGCCATATTGGGCGCTAGAACAGTGGGTGCGGCGATGGGATCGCGATTCCATGTGCATGAATCTGACATGAATCAATCTGTAAACTGCTGCGTGTTGCAGAGCTGCTCCCCATGTGCTTGTAGCTGAGCGGGAGCGCAAAGGGGACCCACAGCAAGCTGGGGGTCCCGGAGGCGGACGTGGTAGGACGACGTACAGAGCGGGTGTCCATAGTAGGTAGGTGTAAGGATCGCGGAGCACACAGATGGACGGAAATAATAGGAAATTCTCCGGTGAGACAGACCCCTGGTCGCGCAGGAGCAGGTTTTAGCCCGCTATCAGCCGAATTTCTTCGAGACCCAGAATTCGTTTGGCACAACGGACGGCTGGAGAATTATCTATTTAGCTGTCCGAACCCTCGCTGGTCGTTAGCATTTCCTCTACGATTACCTCTGGCTGGACGGACGGGCGGTCAGCCGCATCTCCACTCCCTCGACGCGATCGTCAGAATTGTTCCCCGGGCGTTGGGCTGTCTCATCGCTCGTCACCTCCCGGCTCGGCCCACTAGCCGCAATGGGTATGTACGCTCAATGGCACTTGAGGCTCTGTCTCCGGCTCTCGTGCGTTTTCTGTCTGCTCTGTCGAGTGCAAGCTCACTGACTTGTTTTGCTTGGTTCTGTCCAGCCGACGTGCATCCGGTACGAGGTCGGGACACTGCCACCCCGCTCGCCATCGATCACGCGCAAACGCGACACGATCACATTGCGACCTCGCCGACATCGCGACCCCCGAATCTAGTCCTCGAGGAACCTGAGGGTGCCGTGGAACATGAGTCGGAACAGCATCTATTTCACGGCGCTGTCTCGCCGCGTCTCCCGCCGCTCGCGGTCACTGACTCCCCAACATATCTCTCCGGATCGTCTAGCGACTCAGATGCGCCGTCTACGCCGAGGACAGACCCCCAAGTGGACGACTTGATTAGGAAGCTTGAATTGGAGGCGAGCCTGTCTGATGAAGACACCCCAAAGGCTTCGGGCGGGCGTCGTGCGTCGACCGTGTTGATATCTCAAAATGATGATCATGCGCGGAGAATCCTTGGGGATGGACTTGACGGTACAACATTGGTCGAGAAGGTCTGCTGTGGCGGGGGGTGCTGCCAGATGCGGGCCCTAGCTATTGACCAGCCCTCGTGCTACGAACCGGTCACAACTCCAGACAATAAAGCTTTCCGAAGTCTTCAACTCCAGCTCGGGCCTCTCAGTCTCAGCTCCAAGCTTACGAATATTATCGATCTTCCTCCACAAACGATATGCTTCTTACCTTTGCCTTCATCCATGGAAGCTCCCGAGTCGACTGTTGAATACCATCCGCCTCAGTTTGTCATGCCGCATCACCCATTCACTGTATATTCTTCACGACTCCACTCTGCAAGAGAATTGACTAAACCTGGCGCCGAGAAGAGGACATATCACTTCGATCTCGATGTTACCGACTACCCTGCAGAAGGCGGAAGTGTCGATTTTGTTGTTGGTGGTGCGATTGGTATATGCGCCCCAAATGAGGCCCATATCGTTGACGAAATACTTGACCTTCTTCTTATTCCGCGAGTCCTGAGAGATAGGCCCATGCTGCTAAAGACCGAAGGATCTAGATGGCCGACTATCTGGGGCGATGAGCAAGCCAGAGAGCTAGCTACGACGAGGCGAGAGCTTTTAACTTGGTGTGTGGACGTCCAGGGCAGCGCGCCTACAAAATCGCTTCTTAGGCTTCTTGCCGAATATGCTACGGAAGAAAATGAGAAGAAGATTCTTACTTTTCTTTCTTCCGCACAAGGCCAAGGAGCTTTCTGCGAGTGAGTTCTTATTTATTACACCATCGAGGAGGGCATCTATTGCTAATACACTACAGCCTCCGGACTGATTCTTACGTTACATTGACCCAATTACTGCAAGCCTTCCCATCCTGCAAACCCTCGCTGCCGCATCTGTTATGCAACCTTCCAACTCTAATGCCCCGTTTCTACTCGCTCTCGGGCGACCCGCATGTATCTAGTAGTAAGGCCGATGGTGACCAGCGTCGTCTTATTGAGACTGCCGTCACCGTTCACGAGATTCCGGATTGGCGAGGTGGATATCGGGCAGGTATTGGGTCGGGGTTTCTCGAACGCCTGGCGCAGAAGTTTATCAACGCTGAGCAGTCTGGTATACCGTCCAGCCAGATTAGTATCCGCGTGCCGATGTTCCGTGGCCTCATGGCTAATCCGCTAGCTCGAGAGTTCGTTTCCGATGGACCTATGCTTCTCATTGGCGCGGGAGTCGGTGTCGCACCTTTCCGTGGCTTTGTCCAGCGTCGTCTAAAGAATGCCAACTGTGTCAACAAAGTATGGGTTCTTCAAGGGATTCGCGATTCTCTCCTTGACGAACTCTATAGCGGTGAATGGGGAGTCCATGAAGATGAAGTTAAGAGAGTGGTCGAGAGCCGAAAGGGTGAGGGCCGCTACGTGCAGGAAGAAGTGAAAGCACAGGCAGATCTCGTTTGGTCTATTATCAAATCACTTGATGGGCGTATATTCGTCTGTGGAAGCAGCAAGGGTATGGGGGAAGGGGTCGAACGAGCACTGGTGGATGTAGCCGTTGATAAAGGACGGTTAAGAGAAGAGGATGCAGTGGAGTTTTGGAGAATGAAGAAGGAGGGTGGTCAGTACATTGCTGTAAGCTCTTTCGTGCACTCGACAACATTTTGGACCTGGGGCTAATGTGTATGAAAGGAGACCTGGTGATCTCGCTGGTGCCCGGCATGTACGCACTGGCGGTGTTTTTTTCCCTTGTTGAGTACCTCCCTACCTAGACTATCTTGCGACCGCCTATACCAGGCCTGGGCGCTCTGTCTATCCACAAGCCTTTCCTATTTCCCAGGGTTCACGCACCACGTATTCGCGAAGGCTCCTTGCCTTTCTCGGTGTGTTATCGTGTAGCCGTTCTCCTGGTTGCTCTCTATGGATGGGCAGCTCACTGGATTTCCTTAGTTTTCGAAACGTTTGCTTGCCGGAAGAGCAAACTAAAAATAGACGATAGGGCATAGATGGGTCGGGCATGGATGGGAATTGGCGTGTTACGCTTTTCTTGTGGACAATATATAATGAATTAGATGTGATATTGTCGTGTATTTATTTTGGACTGTTTTTATTAACCCTGATCACGCAAGCGAGAAATGCGGCTAAAGAGCATCATAACTATTATCCAGACTGTTTACAGCTCCACCGCTCTTTAGGGAGCCTGAGACCCGAGATCCCTTCCTTCGCTCACCACCCACTTGTTAGAGGCGCCCAGCACAATCCAATACGTATTTTCCAGCCGCGGAAATGGTAGTTACTGGGTAGGCTAAGATCCCACACACCCAGGCATTCCTGATCAACGGCTCACCATTAGAGATAAAGCCTCTACTTCATACCTGACACTGGCACATCTACTGCCAACGCTACCTCCTCTTCCCCTTCGCGCCTCGCAATCATAACTGACCGTCTCAATAAAGCCTACAACCCTGAACCCTTGGGGAAATGGGCTCTCGAGACCCGGTTGATGAAAGAAACTGCCGCATCTGCCGCAAATACTACTGTAATGGGCAGCGGGGCTAATTTGACGACAGCAGCTGCAGCTGGGGGAGGGGAAGCGGCAGCAGCATCGGGAGCCAAAGCCTTACAATTCCTTTGGTTATCGCATCTTGTGAATCGATCATATATCAGCATCTCCACCGTAGCTCCCTCGAGTTCTAGCGCTACAGCTAGCACCCCCACCACCCCACACCCACCCCCTTCAGCCCCAGCGACTGTGATATCGATTCGCCATCCGCACGGCCGCGAGGAATTCCTTACTCTCATGCAGTCAAAGCTCTCGCCTCTTTGGGCACTTTTTCAAACTCTCGAGATAACTAACGGCATCGGCTTTGCCGTAACGGCTGGTGCGAATCAACTCTATGTGCGACTGGGGGAACTGAAGGGGAAGCATGGGCTCAGAGGTGTTGTCGTTGAGGTGTCGATCCTTAATCCTGAGCCAGTTACAACCATTGCTACCGGTGAGGAGGGTGACGGGCAGGGTGATGGCGATGCGCCTGGGGAGGACTGGGAGAAGGGAGAATCAACAATACGGGCATTCTGGGAAGGGCTGGGGTTGAAGGGTGGGAGGTCGTATGTTAGAGTCGCGGGTGTTGGGGAGGGTCCTGCTTCTTCGAGGCCATTAGATCTTCCGAGGCAGTATTGCGAAATGCTGAAACTACGGAGTTGACGCTCTTTGTTAGCCATAATTACTTGTGAGATGGTAAAACGAAATTGGAAAATTTGGTGGACTGTGGCAAGCTGGGGTGGGTCGCTGGGAGTTGTGTCTCATGAAGTCTGGACTAGGGTCCACCACGCTTACGAAGCTGGTTGCGGCATCGCCCCTTCAAACAGCAAAGCATCCAGCCCTACCTGTGCTTCCCCGGGTCTTCTATGGGGTTATGCGCAAGGTCAGGCCCCAGGCATAACGGACGTCGACGCATGCCAACAAAGCTAACCCAGGAGCTCGGGGGAGATTGATATTGCTAGCTACCCGTCCACACATTGACTACCAAATGCCGAACGGGAATATTGGAATATAGGCTGAAGATCGAGCATAATGGGAAAGAAAAAGACGACTCGAAAGGTAAACTATCACATTGAGGGTTATGGCTTTTGCTGTGCTACAGCGGTCGAAACACCTAGTGGTTCGATCCTGCGATGACCGATATTACCACAACACCCAACATCCCAGCGCGGTCATGTCCCCAAGGATAGGATAGTGATGGCGGTAATTAATGCGCCTTGCTGGGCCCCTTGCTGGCTGGCCTTTCTATTTTTGCATCATCAACTGGACGAACTCGTTGTCTGTTGCCGGGAGCGACGTTAGTATCTTAGGGGTAGCTTTCCGCGTTAGACTGGATACTGACAGTCGATTCTGCCATCCCCATCCTGGTCAGCTTCCCTGATCATTTCATCAACCTCATCATCAGTCAGTTTCTCGCCGATGGACGTCATGACATGTCGCAGCTCAGCAGCGGAGATGAAGCCGTTGTTGTCTCGGTCGAACACTTTAAACGCCTCCCTAATCTCTTCTTCAGAGTCTGTGTCTTTCATCTTACGCGCCATCATGGTGAGAAACTCTAGCGCAAATGAACATTATCAGAATTATCTTTCGTTCTCAAATACCAATATTTCATATTGCTAAGGTCGCATACCCGGGAAATCGATGGTTCCATTGTTGTCCGCGTCAACCTCGTTGATCATGTCCTGCAACTCGGACTCGCTGGGATTCTGGCCTAGGGATCTCATCACCGTACCCAGCTCTTTTGTTGTGATTTGGCCTAGCAGAGCAAACGTCAGCTCCTTCCGTGTAAAACAGAGGGGCGATCGCAAAAACGGAGGAGCGCGGTTGCGCGGGAATGATATAGGGCAATGGTGGCAGAAGTCTGGAGAGTGATGCAAACATGAAGTGAGGGGCGCACGACTTTGGGAGGCAGCGAAGCAAGTGCTTCTAGAGGGGTTTCCGCGGCGGGTTGGAGTTCAGAGTGTAGGCGCTGGTACTAACCGTCTCCATCCTTGTCCTACTTTGTGCAATGTGGATTAGAGACTGACGCTTCGGGGGCCTTGGGAAAAATGAACACTCACAAAAAGAGAGAAAGCTTCCTTAAACTCAGAAACCTGTTCTTCAGTGAGGGAATCCTGCGCGAAGGTGTCTGGTTAGTCTCGTGATATCATCGGGCGCTGGTGAAAGTTTTGGCGTGTGAATGTGATAGCGGCTGAGGATGCGCGGGGTAGAGGCTGTCGCGGTACTGACCATGTCTATTCACTGTGCCTGATTATGGTATGAAGGCTCGGGGTAGTTCGAGATAGAGATGCTAGTGCGTCTGCCGCCTAGGTCAACTGTGCGGAGATTTTGTGGCGAGAAAACTGCTTGAAGTAAAGTGAGGCAAAGGTGAATTGGTACGGGCGGGTTTGAGAAGGATGGAGGAGGAGATGAGAGTGGGATGGGGTTGCCAAGCGATCCAAGGCTGCCGCGCCGTAAGGCTAAGCTGGGAAAAAAGGAGGTAAAATGCCGAAAGGGGCAAATACAACGATTGGCGCTTAAAAGGCCCGGAACGGGAAGGTGTGGCGGCCTGGCATTTTGTACACGTGACTGCCCGACTGGATCACGATCATCGGCCTTATGGACAGTTTGCGGAATACAGTCCTCCGGCCTCATTCTCATGACATCAGCAAACTCAGCAATTGTGCCCGCAGGAGAACGCTGGGAGGTACCTATCTCTGGAAACGTCGCCCGGCGCTATGTGGCGCGACCGGACTAACCTGCAAGTCGAACTCGATCTCTCCCTTCCAGCGCCCTAGCACTAACTACGCGATAGTTATATCTCCTACCGCCAGTCCTACTCCCACCACCCGTCCAAAAGGACTCGTTTCTTAGGCCCTTCCTCAAATGGGTTTTCAGACAGTGCTTCCATTGTCCCGGACGAACGTCGCGGTCTTATGTCCGCCGGCGCCTTCGACGATAATGACGGCGAGACGGTAATCGAGATGGATCTGCTACCACCACGCTGGCTCGATGTCAGTGATGAGGTAACAGATCTGCTAGCCGATATAGCTCGAAAATCTGCAAAACTGGACAAACTGCACCAGAAGCATGTGCTACCGGGATTTGACGACGAACATGTTCGGAGGGAGGAGGAAGGGGAGATCGAGAAATTGACGATAGACATAACGAGAGGGTTTCACAACTGCCAGCGGGCGATTCAGAGGATAGAGTCGATGGTGCGAGATACAAAGCAGCAGCCTGGAGGCGTCAGCAAAGGGGAGGAGACCATGGCGAGGAATTTGCAGATATCCCTGGCTGGAAGAGTTCAGGACGCTAGCGCTGGATTCCGTAAGAAGCAGAGCGCTTATTTGAAGAGTACGTCCATAGTTGAAGCTTTCAGCCTTAGTTGCTAATGATGTTTTCCATGCAGAGCTGCGAGGAATAGGCGGAATGACCCCACCACTGGATCGATCCTCAACGCCTTACCAGAACCCCTATTCAGACCCATCTATGCTCGAATCTGATGCCGATATATCCTACTCGCAGTCCGCCCTCCAGCAATCGACGGTGAAACTCACCAGCAACGACGCAACCATTATGCAAAGGGAACGGGAGATTACAGACATTGCAAAAGGGATTATCGAGCTTGCTGATATTTTCAAGGAGTTGCAAAATATGGTTATCGATCAGGGCACATTGCTCGATAGGATCGATTTTAATATTGAGACCATGGCTGTTAATCTCAAACACGCGGATGTAGAGCTGACCAAGGTATGTAGCGGTTTCTGCTAAAGCGGCTGAAATTTTGGCAGCCGAGCTAATAGATCTTGTGCACTCAATTAGGCGTCAGGATATCAACGAAGAACAGCAAAGCGAAAAATCATCTTGCTCTTATTACTCCTAGTTATCGGCATGATAATCCTTGTGGCTGTCAAACCCAAGCGCCACAGCAACAGTCCGCCATCAACGCCCCACAGTCGTGCAGCAATACCTATGGACCCCGCTCCAGGCCACAAGTCCCCAGTTGCTCCTAGAAACAAGGCTGTATGGAGTGCAGTCGATGGTACACCGCCCATATCTAGTGGTTCTGATAGATCAAGGAGAGAATGGAGAAGGCGGAAAAGGAGGTCCAATGGTGATACTCCATAATATACTTTTTTTTCCCTTTAACTCCTATACTATTACTAAGACTATTAAATATCAATATTTACTTTACACAATGTGCGGGTATTAAATAAGGACACTAGTGGGCTCACTAACTATCGGAGCTTTGTTAAATATTAAATAAGTTGCTTCGGAATTCGATTAAAAAGAAGTGCCAGGTATAGGCGTCGTGGTCCGGCCAATTTACTGGCTTAGATATCTGATAGATTTATATTAGGATTCGAAAGCAAGTATAGAGTTAGTTTTAATCCAACTCTTAGGGATTCGTCCAGTTAGGGTTACATAGACTTTTATCGGGGAAGTCGTGGTGACGCCATGTAATACTACTACAACTTGTAATAGGAATACATATTAGGATATCCGCATGCCTAACTAGCTACAGGCTGCAAAACAGGAACTGTCTCCGCTCTGGCCTAAAGTCCTAGCCATCTCAATCGTGTTCAGTGCGGCGGTACGAGTTTCCTTCCCCTTGGGTTGTGTCCACAGCGAGGGCGAGAATGCATCACGTCCCTAAGCAATGAGCGCACGGATGTATACCGTTCCAACTTCCGGTTAAGCATAAAGAGCCCAGGATATATCGACTCTATCTCTGTGACCATTTCTCTTAACGTGTGCTGATTGCCCTCTATCATCCGCCACACTATGCGGCGTTTGGAAATCGTTGGTCCGTAGAGACTGAGAAGGCGCAATTGGCAAGCTCTTCGGATAGTGGCTATGGGGACGCGGACCCCACGGTTCATTAGTTCCTTGACCAGGCGAAGGCCTCGAGCCCATGGATGGGTGGTTGACCGGAATACGTTTGTGACAAACGCTTGGGCGGGATAGCGAACTGGTGAGCGTAGGCGGGATAGTTCGTGTATGAAACCCCACGCAATTAGACTGTTTATCATGTGTGGGTGGAAGAGAATGTAGGATGCCTTTTCTCTCCGGGGCGTGCTGGTGAAAGAATCTAGTCTCGGGTCGAAGTAGCTCCTTCTGGGAACCTGACCACGCCTCGATGGGTTATACCATTGTAGTAGCCAGAGAACGAGGCTCTCCAGTTCATCCAGCCTCCCGGTCATTCCAAATCGGATCATGAGTTCCCGCCATATCCGGGGCTGGACCCGAGATCCACTTTGGATGATGCCAGATAGGAGATTCCTTACAAATCCAAGGTCGTCATATTGCTTGCGATTCGAAACGGGAGCTTTCCCTTGATTCCGACATCGCAGTAGACCCCTAGTGAGGCAAAATATCGACTCCTGTTTTATAAGCATGCCTTCCATCCTCATGTGCTCTAGTAGTTGCCGCGCAACGTGTTCTTTCTTGCAATTTAAGAGGACTTGCAAGACGACATTCCAATTCTCCATTTCCGGGTCGTGAGAAAGCTCTGTGAGAATGGCGATAGTCCTGCGGAATTGCCGCCAGTCCATGCAGTCCAGATATTTGCCGAGTAGAGATATTTGTACGTCTCTATCTTCAAACACATCGGGGTGTTGGTCGCAGTGAAGGACATCCGTTAGCAACATTGCCTTATTATTGACACTCAGTTTTTTCACTAGCCGGGAGAATACCGATTCGCCGGTGGAGATTCCGACCCTTTCCATTTGAATAATCCGGTTCGCAATTTTATCTGGTGTTTTCTCCCGTAAAGCAAGTTCCCTTAGTGATAGCGGTCCGATAGCTTTAACGCCTAATATCTCCATCCCATTCAACACAGCATCGACAGACCATCCATCTGTTACAAAACACCGTGCGTAGATCTCATCGTCGGAAGGTTTCCGAAGAATATCAAGTTTATCCCCGTAAGTGGTCATAATACTCCTAATTCTTTTCGAAATGCTCGCAATGACTTTGTTTCCTGCGGTGACCTCCTCGGGTTCAGTGGACTTCGGCCCACGCTTAGTAGGGAAGCTCCCTGCTTCTCTCAGGTTTCTGAGTACCTCCTCGAGGTTTGGCTTGCTAATGCCAGGAGCGAGATGTTCCGTGACCAAATCTAGGCTTGGCGGAAAATCACCCATTTTAATAAGCCAAAAATGCCATCTCAGCGCAAGGCGGTACTTTCTTCTGGAGCACAACGATGGTATGAGGGTAGAATATACATTGCGCTGGTCACAGCGTAGGTAGATCCATCTGAACGCCGCCAGCGATTTCTTACTCCTCGAAGCTATACTAGCAAGGGCCATGAGGCACTGGCCGTGGGGTGGATGGTCGGCTTTCAGTCTATCATGCCACCAGGGCACGCCAAGCGGGTTATTCCTTAGGTGATGCCCAATAATCTTCTCATAAATCCCTGGCCATCGCTGCCCTGTCTTGTCGTATTGCGATCGAGCGTGCAAAAGAATGCTTTCCATCGCATTTCGATCTGTTAGACCAAGATCAAGGAACCGACTCCACAGAGTACTTGCCAATGTGCCGTCAACCGGAAGGGCGATATTACGTAGCCGAAGCCCCCTCCACACTTTCTTGATCCCATCAAGACCTTGAAGCCGCTCTCGAAAATCGAGCAATATAACCCAAAGTTGGAAATTGTCAAAGTGGTCTGGATCGTCGACGAGCCTCCCAATCAATACAGTACCATCAACGTCCGACTCCAGATACAGCTGCCTAAAACTCGCAAGCCGCTGCCGCATGAATATGTCCAGGTCGTTGATGGATGAAGGAATGAGATGCTCCGGGCAAGTCTGCTCGATCTCTGAGGATGGATGGCGAGGTGCCATTGTAGCCAAATTGGCCACCTGTGATACACACGAGGCATAACTGGTCCGCAGGTACTTCAAGCGGTGGCATTTCTTGGCAACATGACTACTTCGCGGGGATATTAAAAGCCGGAGGACGTCGAGCGTTGGAGGCCTTGCAAGAAGTCTTTGCAATGCCGGCCGCATTCACGGTCGTGATATGTGCAGGGGAGGAATCCTACTGGTTTGTCAGTGCACCAGCACGCCAGCAGGAATGAATGAGAGGGTAGTACCTTTGGACTGGAGATGCGATATCCAGTTCTATCCGGGCCATTGGTAGGTTGAGGCAGGAATGTAGAATTGGGTCGATTTACGGTTGTACCGTTGAGATCACGTGTTTTGCACCAAGAACTTCAACTTCATCGAAGTCCATTACCGATGACTTGTGAACCGACATTCAATCGTTTTCAAAATCAACAATCCACCTCCCAATACCATGGCAGGGTAAGCAGCTACCACCGGTGTGATCACTGCAGGGCATAGCGACTCCGTCAAGAGCAATATGGCTATTTCGGAGATTCAAGACCCCAATCCGCGGCAGCTCTCGTCCAGATGGATGGTGGATATGTCGTTATAGGGTCAATTGCTCAGTCCAGTTTAGCTGACTCCTGCCTGCGTACGCAGCTTCGTCAACCGTGAGAACCGTGTTCCTCATTTCCAGAGACTGTTCCAGAAACATGACGGTATTCGGCAATGGAATAAGGTCAGTAACCTTGAACATGTACCTTCCAGACAAGTCATACCATATCCGAGATTCGCGTGCTTGACGATATTGTAGAAGTTGCTAACCCCAAGGGCTACAGACTCCGAAGAGTCAATACCTCCTTAAACCCTACTACGTCCTCTTGTTTGGATCCTTTTCTGGTAGGCCCTCCAACTATCTCTGGACCCTAGCGAATAAGAGTGGTATTTCAGCCTTCGCATCTATTTCATACCACTGACATTTAGGTTGCGATAGCCTCGATGTATATGATGGGCCGCCTTGTTATGGTAAGATCCACTTCTAACCCATTCATTACTCTCACTACGTATTATGCCCCCTGAGATGTTAGGGCTAACGTGGGCACTCTAATGTAGGGACATAAGACATGGTTTGGCAAAGGTTAGATAGAAGTCAGGGAGGTGGTTGCCTGGTGGCAAATGGTTGTTCCGTTGGACAGTGCCAATGGGAAAATCTATCAGGCACACTGTACTTGTGCCTGTGAACTTTGCGCTCCATTGTAAATTGATCAAGAAAGCGATGCACCATATATTCTGTATATTCCTAAAGAAATTGTTCGCCGCTAGATAGACTGATGCCGAGACCGCTCATGCCGCAGGCTCCTACTTTTTGTTACCCGGATCACCCTAGTCTCGCGGTGCAGCCGCACACTATTTCTCTCGCCAGCTCTTTGCGCCTCATCCTCACCGTCCAGTTCCATCTCGCGTCTTGCTTCAGCATCTCTGTAGCCCCAATTGGGTGTTGTAAAATGGCGGGCCTTCTCAATAACCTCTTCGGAGCAAAGAAGCATGTCCAGTCAATCGTGCCATCGTCTGCGGACGACGCCGGTGGGTTGCGCGTGTTCAAAGCTTTCCTTCCCATGAATTTCTGCATACGGGGCTGACTGGGTGAGCCGCGCAGACTTTGCAGACTTCGCCGGTGCACCAACACCCCTTCCTGTATCGGTCGCTCCACTGGCCCCGTCAGTGGCAGCGTTACATTCAGCCTTCCCCGCCACTGCTGATAGTAATGTCCCATACACAAAGTGGTACCGTGTCTGGGAGCGCACCACGCCAAAGGACTTTGTACAAGAGGGCTTCATTCTCGCCTTTCTATTTATCGTAATCACTTTCCATCTTTGGGGTACCAAGACCAATAGGAGAATCTCAAAGAGATGGATCACATCGCATGCGCCCGTACTGCAAAAGGAGTTTGCACTTGTGGGCTTTGGTGGGCTAGCTCAGCGGCCGTCTGCTGAGGATGTTGAAGCCTCTGGACTAGCAAGCTTGGCAGCGCAAGGCGACATTATTTCACCGGAGCACTTAATCAAAGAAGAGTCCGCACAAGAATTCTTCACCTATGCTAGTGGAAGGCAGAATGTGGCATCGGTGGAACTGAGACTCCTTCTATACAAGCGGTACAATCCACTCGCCATAATTGGAGAGTCGATTGTCAGCTTCTTCTTCGAAACTTATTCCGCCCCTGTGGAAAAGACCGTGGCTACTCTCTTTCCATTTGATGGTCGGGAAGGGAAACTCGTGCCCGCCGTCGGTGGACGGTTAGGCCAAGAGACTGTCGAACAGCGCAGCAAGGCATCTGTCTCTGGATACGACAATTTCGTTTGGGCGATCGTCAACAAGGATATCATGAAGCAGCTTAGAGACGACAGATACGACATTTCTCTCACCGTCACTAAAGACCACCCTAAGCTTCCAAACTGGGTTACTGTGATGAGCGAGAGCGCAGAAATCACAGACTTGCTTCTTACTCCTGAGCTCATCCATGCTGTTGAAGAGGCTGGCGAACTTTTGGAATATTTGATCATCACAGATCAACCGCTTGAAAAACCAACAAAGTACGTCTCCTACATTGCCTAGACTCGCTAGCTACTATCTCTAAATATGTTTGTGACTTACTAACGGGCTTTTCTACCCCAGACTCGATGAAGCTATGTCGAGGAAGAAGCTAGATCTCTCAGTCTGTATACCCCCGGCTTCCGCTCAGGTTGATCCTACCATATCGATCTTTTCCTACTTCATCCGTCTTCCGGATCAACTCGTCTCGTCGGCCCGCTTCCGCCCGGAGGTGAACCGCAAGCTACGCCAGACACGCGAGGACGAGCTCCGCAAGCTCCGCAGGTTAGACGAAGATGAGAAGGCGGAGGAGAGAACTGCGAAGAAAGACAAAGAAAAGAAGGAGAAGAGAGATGCAATGTTGAGGACAATGGGCGCAGAGGAACAACGGAAGTTCCTCGAGAAAGAACGGGAGAAGGACCTTAAGAAGAGCCAAAAGAAGATGTCAAGGAAAGCTTGACGAGGGCTGAATAGGACAGGACACGATAAGGAACCTCTTCAATACTTTTGCTGTTTTGTCGGAAAGAAAATATACTCAATAGGACAGCTGCTGAAAAATGTAAGATAAATAATAAGTATCCTAAAGTTTTTCCAATTCCTTCTCTTTTTTTTTCGTCAGAATCATCCGTGTCGACATGACAAGAGGCGAAGGAGGGAGTTTTAAAATTCCTCCTAGATAAGTATGGTCGTTACTATCAAGCCTGCGTTTGGTAGTCAAAATACCGCCAACCTCATAACTCGGAGCATCAAGTGAGACAAACAAAACGCCAAATCAATTAGCTTGTTTTCCAGCTCATATAGACAGTCGAGTCGCATTAAAAGAATATGGTCGGGGCAATGGACTCCATTCTTGCAGCGCGACTCACTCGACTGTAGCTTTTGTGTGCATATTTATTTGGACGTACAAACGTACGTACGGACAAGTGGCGTGCTTCAACAGTCCAGGGCTAACGGCGGTATGGAGGTATCGGCCAATATGCCTCGATAACTCATTACCGTAACCCCGTGGTCGGCCTGGAAAATAAAGAGCCTACCTAAAGATACGCTGCATGTGTAGCTGAAGCTGGTTGTGATAACTACCTGACCGGTGTGATCGCGATATAGTCTCAACTTATTTTTTGGGTCTATCCTCATCCCTCAGCCCAAACCTCAAACCACAACATAAAAACCGCCGAGTAGATAGAGATTTGTACATGCGTATAGAAATCTGATTACTCATACAGCGAAGGGTGGGGGGGCTATGGCAGTCCCCAGAGATCCCTCCCTCCTAAGAATAAAAGGAAGTTAGAAAGCAAGGAGGGGAAACAGGAATTAGCCGGGTCTGTGAGCCAGACCGTCGAAGTCCCGCTCCCTCATATTTATATATCCCCACCAACCGTGTTATACAACCCCCCTGCCCTGTCTGGCCAATGCAGAGAAAAAGGTAGCGGAAGAGGCAAGGGAAACCTAATAACACAGCGCTAACAACTGCAATCAACCCAAAACTACCCAAAATGACGATAACGCTAGTACAATTACTGGGTGAATGAAAATAGGAGTGCTGAAGATGCGACACGATACCTTCGGCCCTAAAGCGGGACGATCAACGCGCCTCGTAAGCCGGTGGAGGAGGGTAATCCCTCCCGCCTCCAGTCCAAAACCCACCACCAGCCGATTTCTCGTCTTGAGACCTCCGGACTATCTCCCCTGCCATCTTCATCACTAGAGCCCTCTCTAGTATGCCTACTGACGAAGTGTCAGTACTCTGGAATAGAGGTGTAGGGTAGTGTAAATTCTGGTTGGAAGGCGCGCTGAATGTTGAGGATAAGGGTGGCTTTTCTTGGCGATGGGAACGCAGATGATGTAATTCGTGTGATGGATGAAGCAGCGGGTGGCGGGCTTTTTCTAGTTCGGACGATGGCCCTGCAGAGAGAAAGAGTTCGGGTAGTGTTTGTGTTCCCATATCAATGACTTTTCGAGAAGAATCAACGACGCGGGCAGGAGTAAGGGAACGAGATTTTGGTGGAGAACTACCAAGGTCGATGCTGTCCTGGCGGTCCCGAAACCTGACTTTGGAGTTTGGAGACCGGGGGGGAGTGACAATGTCCTCATCTCGTTCCTCTAAGATTTTAGGAGGTATTGACATATCAAGAACATCGGTCATTAGAGGAGTAGAGGAGCTAGTCGAAGAGGTGCTCTCTTCGCTAGTACTTTCGGTATCGCCGCCGATATTTTTCCGGCGTAAATTCACCACCCGCGTCTTCTTCTTCCTTCCTGCATGTGAACGGGAATGCCGATTGGAACCCAGACCCAAACCTGTTGTTGAGCCGAGGCTTATGAGATGTGGCCTCGGTGGTGGGTTCCCAGCACCATCAGAGAACGCGTACATCGAACTTGTGCTGCTGACTGCGGAATGCGTCCTCATTAACGTCGGTGTCGCGGGTGTATTCGCACCGGGTACATCCCCACGCTCCGAAGTGCCAGCCCAGGCCCGGAAAACCGCGTCTCTAATTGAAGGAGTGAACAGCGACAAAGACCGTTGACGGTCTGTCAAAGCCGCAAGGCGCAAAAGGTTTTTCTGCGAAAATAGGGGCTGGCCGTCGGACGAGGTGGGGTCGGCGGAAAGTGTTGAAATCCCCGCGACATCCACGATGTTACCAGAAAAATCAACAGAATTCTGTGGTGGGGCAGCTAAAGGGTCTGTCGGCTCTCGCGCATCTAGAGTATTTGCTGCACGTTCCTTTTCGTCCTCGCTAGCTCGGTATTCCGGTACCCAGAGCCGTAATGACAATCGGTGTATGATTGCAGGTACCTCTTCCATCAACAGGACTCGTAATTGAGCTTCGATTTCCTTCTGCAGATAATCTCGAACAAAAGGAATCGAGTCAAACGTTGATGAGACCTTAAGAGATTCGAGCGGGTCATTTCTGAACACCAGTGTGACCCCCTTCTGTCTTGAGAAGACAAGGATAATGAACGCCGACAGCTTGATCTCAGATAGCGTTATTTGTAGCGGAATGGTAAGGCCGGACCTTATCAGACCAAAGTCAGTGGGGCAGTAATGAGGCGTAGGAATTTGACTTACGCGGCAGCCAGAGGTTGAGGCGACGTAAAGGAAGGCTTCGTTGAAAGGTAGGTATTCAGTGGGTTTGCCTGTGAGCAATTTTCACATTAGCGCCGCGGCATATGGGCTATCAGCCATAATGGCCTGCTAAATAGCGCAATATCGCCAACAGTTGAGACGTGTACAACCGCAGTACGCGGTATCCGGGTGGGTACACGAGATGGTGTAACCTTACCTGAACTCTCGTCCTTAGTGTCAAGAAGGCGTCTCCTGAATAGCACATCTTGAAGATACCGCGAAAGCGGTCCTCTGCTAAGTCTCCAATCTCCAAGATCTCCAGCTCCGGAGGTATCGAACCCAGGTTCAGCTCATTGACGAGGATGTCATCGACGATGATCGGGGGCTTCGGCGACTTATTTAGAGCAGTAGTAAGGAGTTCCTTTGCTCTTGAGTAGAAGAGTGAGTCCGCAGTCAACGGCGACCAGTTGAAGTTGAAAGCCATGATGGCAAACAGGGCGCAAGGCGTAGGTGAGGGAACAATCAGAAAAAGCGGGCGGAATGGATAGGGTTGGTTAGAGGGTGTCGTAGAGGTGGAACAATAACAAGTCAATCTTGTCGCGCGTGATGAATATACTCGGCTTGTGATGATCCTCTCCTGGCGACCGAAACCCCGATATAAGACAACAGCAACGGGTCAAATCGCGCAAGGAAGAGTCCGGTGCGACTTTGAGTCCAAGTGGCCCCGATGGTGGCGGTATCCCACCTATGGAGCAGACACGGCCTTCATGGCGAATGGTCTTGGAGAGGGAGGAAGGCGCAACATGGCGATGGTGATGTTGTGCTCAAACCGGGAAACGCAGCATGCGAGCGAGAAAAATCGGTTTGTTGACGCAAGACGCCAAGGCGGTCGCTTCCGACAGTGGAGAAACTGGTGTAGATTGCATAAATATCCCTAGCACTCTCCTTTAGGGGAACTATCTGACGGTTCTGGAGGTGTCATTTGCAGGCAGGCACCGCAGTTGTATAAGAGGGCGGTTGTGGGGTCGCCACTCGTATGTTACGACCAGGTGGGGGGCGGTGGAGAGGGACTTCGGAGTACTCTGCACCTTGATGGTAGGAACAGTAGCAACACCAACAACCCACAACCCGTAAACACGAAAGAGAAAAGAATGGCCGGAGATGTCGGGGACCTTCACACGCCAGAGGCTTGCATAGCGGACTTTTGTCTCATTCCGGTATCCAGGCTCGCTCCCAAGGCTTTTTCTTGCATCCGGTGCTTACCACATGGCAGATTGGCACTCCAACAGCATCGGTATCCCGTGAAATCGCAGAGGTGCAGCGGCTGATGGCGAAAAGCGGGCTAAGCTACTCAATGCATTCCGCGGGGACCACAGTCGGTGGGCAGAGTTCCCCATATTGCCCATCCTCTTCCTGCCTGCATCGTGCTGACGCTGTGTCTCCAGAGGGTTCCTGGGATGACGTCATGAAGGTGATCGGGCAAGCCCATACTCTGATCCACCAGGAGGGGGTTCTACGTGTGCAGACGGATATCCGAGTTGGCTCGAGGTAAATATAAACAATCCCATCGTAGAGAGATTGGCATTCGGAGACCCAGACGCGCTAAACAGGACACCTGCAGGACTGATAAGAAACAGTCTTTCGGTGACAAAGTGGCTAAGGTGAATAGTCTTCTGGCTGCTGACAATGAGAGCAAGACTCAGATATGAGGAGCAGGAAGTATATATACCATCCATCCCTACCCGTGTGTATGTACGTACATGACTTATATCTAAGATTCCTTCTCAAGCTATACAAGCAGTCTACGCTATCTTCTCTAGACGATAGACATCGGAGTTCCGTCGGCTCGAGGTACAGCAAAGTATTGCGCATACTGTACATCGTGACAAAATAGCAGCCTTGAACGTCTCTAAACCCATTGCTCACTTCAACTGAATGGCATCGTGCACCACCTCAAAGATCCCGCCTACCAACCTCCGTACGTTCTCGTCGTCGACCATGCTCAATGCATCTATAACCCTGGCAACCTGCTCCGGAGAAAGCCCCTTTTCTGACCGCGAATATATATCAATCCCCGCAGGAGTGAAAATTGTTTTGGCGAAGTATGTCACAACCCAATCAACGTGCACCTCTGGGGCTGGTTGAGAGCCACTATACTCCTTCCCAATCGACGTAAGGTCTGCGCCCTCATCATCGCCGTCGCCGCCACTGTCACTGCCACCCCATCCGAGAACCTCCCAGTGGCTGGTCAAGAGGCACAAGAGGCCCGCGCCTCTCCAATCCCAAGCGCCTGTATCGCCGCTGCTGCTCGAGGTGTCGGTTCCATGAATTGTGCGGATCTTGTCTGAGCCTAGGTCCTGATATGACACTAGGTCATCTAGTCTGTGGGTGTCGGAGTGTGTGGTGCCGTCACGCCCCGGAAGTAATTCGTATGCGACCTGGACGTTTTTCTTGGTCTTCCATAGCGGCAAAGTTGAGTGCGTGACGTGCCATGTTCCTTCGAGCCAGTCGATACGTGGTGGGCTCCAGTTCAAACCTGTCGACGGCTTCCCCGGCGGCCGCAACACAATTTGATTTTTAGACATTTTCTATGGTGATATGTTTTTCTCGGCGAGCTTGAAGAGTACTGTGGTCATGTACTGTAGTACAGTTGAACACAGTTTAGCGACACTGCCGAATACGAGACACCGTACAACGCCATGATACAGGATTCCTCCGCGAGCGCCATTATCCTTCATCTCCCCGCTTTCCATTTTTCTCGCAAACCCGAGGCTCCACGTACTTTTGCCGAATTATTCTCATTACGCTATTTCTTTTTTACAATCGCGCCTTCGCTCTTCCTTAATTCTTCAAGGACCTTCTCCCTCCCAACGAGCTTTTCCCTCTCTGCCCTAACCATTTCTTCGACCTTCTTGATAGCAATCTTCATCCGATCTAACTCCTCGCCTTCCGTAGCCTCGCTGTAAGGATTTCCCGGCGACTTGTTTCGAGGCACTTCGGCAGTCCTCCCTACGAACTCTGCCTTCCTACCAGCCCCTTGTTTAGATCCCCCTTTACCGCCAGCACCGCCCTTAGTCTTGTCGCTTCCGCCGGTTAAAATGTCATAGAATGCATCCACTGGCTCATTAAAAACAACTTCTTCATAGTTTTGTGAGATGATCGGCCTGCGCTCTTCTCGTTCGATTTCGGCATCTGGTCCATAGGGATGGAGTTTGAGAGGGTGCCACAGAGTCTGAGGCTTCTCTCCCGACTCAGGTACAAAGTGAAGTTTAATCTGGATTTCAAACTCGCCCCAGCCCGTTTCTGTGACTTCAAATGGTGGTGAATCGCATACTAGAGTAGCTTGTCAGTATTTTCGCGCCGTAATAGCCGTTAGAATAGGGGGGTCATCTCTGACGTCGCAGTGGATTTGCATATGTCTCATGCAGCTTAAACTGCACTTTTCGTAACCAGTAGGATATATCATCGTCGTTGACGCCTTTGACCCAAACTGTCCATTGATGAGTGTGTTCAGCGGGTAGGTTTGCCGGTCTCTTCGCGGGGTCTATAGGCCGTGCGATACTCCCATAAACTTTGGCCAACAGTCAGTATGAAGTGCTTACTTGATCTGGAGGGGTGCGCATACCGAATGGCCTGTGTATAGAGATCCCCTAAAAAGGCAGGCAGTACAGTTCAGTGGCTGTGTGGGGAATGTGTTGAAGAGCTCACCTTAACACGTTTGTTGCCTCCTGGGGCTGGCATTGTGAAATCCTAAGAGGGCCTGACCAAGCCGGAAGATACCTGGTAGTCTTGAGGGCTACTGGCAGTTCGAATCGGGCGACCTGCGCAGGGAGAAGACGCTGTATTTCTCACGTTGTTCAAGTTGAGGCTCAAACTCTGGCTGAGGCGGAATGGGGTGGTCCGTGCATAGAGTAGTTCAAGCCCCGATCTTGGATTGGAGATCAGAAGGGAGAGGCCAATTACACCATCCTACACCTCCCCCAATTCTTTAGTCATGGCTGCAGCGGCGGGGAAGAAGATTGTCGTCTGTGGAGGCACTGGCTTCTTGGGTAATTATGCTCTGGGCCTACTTCCTCGAGTGGGCAGGACTGACTTCGACCATCAACTGAAGGCTCTAGGATATGTAAATATGCGGTTTTACGCGGCTGGGATGTGACCTCGGTCAGGTGTGGCTCTACTGCCGACCCTTCACGAGGCTCTACTAAACGTATCCCTAAGTCGCTCCGGCGTACCAACATGGCTCTCTATTACCTCATCGCCAGACCCTCCATCCTGGTCGACGGCTGTGTCGTGGAAAAAAGCCGATATTTTCGCACCAGCAACCTATCGCCCTCTCCTTCATGGCGCCGATGCCGTTGTCCACTCGATGGGGATACTTCTAGAGGCAGATTACAAGAGTGTGTTGCAGGGCAAGGAACCTATCATCAGCGGGCTGCAAAGGGCGTTTGGTACAGGTGGGGGGAGAAGCCAAAACCCGTTAGAAAGAAAAGGGGGGGAGAGTATACGAGGGGACGGTCAATTGACGTATGAACTGATGAATCGGGACTCTGGTAATAACATTCAAGCACAGCCCGCTTGTGCGGAAGCTAACGCGTCTAATTGAAAGCAATCGCCCTAGCTCAAGAAGCTTCTGCTGAAAATGTCCCATCTTTCGTATATATCTCAGCCGCTGCTGGATTTCCTCTCCTCCCATCAAGATACATTTCCACAAAGCGGGACGCCGAATTTACAATATCTTCTACCTTCCCTGACATGCGCAGCATGTTCTTCCGGCCCGGTTTCCTCTATGACTCTTCCCGATCCTTCACCATGCCTCTTGCAGGCCTTACAACGGTCGCCTCGACTGTGAACTCAATGACAGGATACAGACTAAGCTGGCTGATGGGTGCCGGCGGTACAAAACCTTCCCAGGCTAACTCGGTTGCGGAGGCCGTCGTCGAGGCTATCGGGGAAGAAAGCGTGAGGGGTATTCTTGAGGTACAAGATATAGAGAACTTGGTGAGCAAGGCTTGGAGACGCGGAATGTTATAGACTATTTGCAATGCGGTAGGGGGTCGGCCCCAAATCCTATATTGGATGGAAAGGGTGTGGACAAAATAATATTTCAGCGCTTGAGAAGTACAAAATCCTGCTCATCGCGATCACCTCGCCCGAGTTTTTCATGTACATACACAACAGCCATCGCTCTATCCGGCGTGGACATAAACTCCTGTATTCATATCATCGTTCCACGCTCAAAGCTGTCTCTAATCTCGGCAGTGTACTATAAAGGGTGAGGAAGTTAGTCATCCTGTTGAGCTGGAAATTGTATGCGTTGAGATCTCACCTTATTGTAAAACTTGTTGAGTCTTTGGTTCATGAGTTTATTCTTCTCGTTAATATATGTAACGTCACCATCATCATCTCCTCTATCCCTCTCCCGTCTTTTCTTCAGCCTCACTTCTTCTGCCTTTCTAAGGTCCGAGACTAATCGATCCACCGCCGCCCGATCCGGTTTGTTCTCAGCAAAGTCTGTGCTGTCAGCCGTAGAGTAAAACCTCCCATCCTTATCTACGGCGACTAATTCGCCATCGTCGGTCTCGACAATCTCCAAGCCACCACTTACCGCGGCCCTTTGGACCGCGGCCATCTTTTCCTTTTCGTATCGCTCCATATCCGGCTTCAATTCACGAAGTTGTCGTTTGTAAACCTTCCTTGCGTCCTGGCGGTAGTCCTGGAATGCAACGTCATCTCGGTGACGCTCCTTTTTCTCCATACGCCTATCCCATTTTTCGGATTCTTCGACTGTCCAATCCCAAGCGCGCTTTCGCTCAAAATCTTCGCCAGCTGCGATGGTGTCAGCCTTAAGCAGATTGTGAGAGGCGACAGCGTGCCTGCGACTAAGTGAGTTGAGGAGATTCGGGTCAGTTGAGAGTCTCTGGGTCTCCGCTGCCGCTTCCTTGTGGTTGCGCTCAGTAGATTTCCTCTACGTGCTGTCGTTAGCTAAAATGTATCAAGGAAGGGCGATGGCGGTTGGCTTTGCCGGGTAGATGGGTTCCCATGCCTCCAGAGTTGGGTAGAGTGTGATGCTCATCCCAACGATACGGTAAAGACGAAGAAAACGAATACTTACAGCACGGGCCTGTAGCGCTTTAAACTTCTCCTTCCGCTCCTGCGCCTTCAGCGCTGCTGTATCACCCTTTGCGGACTCATCGTCCCCAGATGATGGTTCTTGGGATTCCTTGCTGGTCGAAGGCATAGTCCCTTCAGCCATACTGAGGGTTTTCTCCTCTTCCGAAACGTGCTGTCCAGTAAGTGTCATGTATAGAGAGGGTGAGTCGGTTGATGAGGCACGAAGTACATTCATTCAGCCGGGGGTCGTCGCTTTAACTTCTCTGGCTGAGTGATGCGCTAAAGCGGCGTGATATAATATAATATTCAACTTTTCTCCCCGTGGAAGATCACTGACCAAGCTCCCAATCCTCCACCATCTCGTCGCTCCCCCTCTTACAATGCGCTCTAATGGCAATGCCTGTATATTCTGCAGGCGCCTAGGCAGTAATCGCGCATATGCGAACCGGACGTTCAACTCGCAGGCTTCGGATCTTACAACATCACCACAACCTAGTGGAGAGGGAGCAGGGAATTCACAGCTTCAAAATACTAGGATCCGCAGGCTTCAAGTACATGGCATACGCGCAAAGTCAGGGCATGAGCCTAGACCTCGATATCAGGGGCGTAGAATTCGCGAATGGCTGGAAGACAAACAAGAGAAACCGAGTGACCGATTTCGGAACGAAAAACATACTCTAGAGAGGAAGAGAAAGCTGGGTGCAACTCCTTTGGACCTGATCCGGCTAGCATTGAGCCCACACGAAGTCGACGCTAGGAGCAGAGCAGCTACAGAGATAACTCCGGAGATTAACAACGTTTTGAACCTTTTCGGATCACGCAACGATGTATTTTCTCAAGTGTTGATAGGGCTTATCCGTGAGCGAGAACTGGAGCACGTACTTGGGGAAGGAGCATTACAGGGGAATGTAGTGAGTGGGGGGCCTAGCAAGCAAGGCACCCCAATGTCACGATGGAACGATACCACACGCAGTTTAAACCAGGACACAATAAACCGCCGCCTACAACTAGCACATACAATCGACGACATTCTGGAATTAGCCAGAATTGCGAGTCAAACGGCCTACGGCCGGTCGGCGTTCATGAACCTCACCTTCCCCCTCCACGCCGCTCTTAAACGCTGCGGTTTCACCAACGAGGAGGCATTAGCTGCCTTCAATTCCATTTCCTTTATATTCCTCAAGTGTGGCTTAGGCTTAGACTTCAAATATTGCATGCTTGGGTTGAAAATTGCATCACGGGCAGACTCACCGTACGCCATGAAGGCCATGAAACAATACCTGAACGCCTGCCGCGATCCGACCCGACAGCCCACCGAAACATGGATGAAAGTCATAAAACGAATTAGCAAATCCGCCAGTACTATCCAATGTTTAAGGTCTCCAGCGGCTTCAGGCCGTTCCACAGGCACCTGGAAGAACTTTGAAGCGTGGGGATTATCAGGGGCCCGGAAACGGAGGGAGGCCCTCAACATCCTCACAGGGTGGGAAACAGCTGGTATCGGCAGCCGCAACGAGACTCGAGACATCAGCTTTGAATCATTTCTTGATAGGCGAAGCACTCCAATGTTTGCGGAATACATATTGTCACTGGGCCGACTGGGGGCGAGCGAAGCTATCTGGCAGGAATGGCTGATCTCAAGAGATTACGTGCTTGGGGACCCAATGGGCACTAACGCTCAAGCCAACGAGCTAGTAAGAGCTAAAGTCAATGCGATAGACGGAAGCAAGAGAGTCGGTCCATGCGCGGCTCCAAATGTCCCCAGCCCCTCAGAAGAACTTCTCTATCACTTTTTCCAGGCTCTTATGGCTGCTAAAGATATCTGGCGATCGTGGCAGCTCATAGGTGAGGTGAGAAAATACAACCCAGCCTTACTCTCATCACGCATCTGGGCTTCACTATTGGGTTACTGCCATCCATACTACTACCCCCGGGGGCACATTTTCACGAAACACCGAAGTTCTATCCTGTCAGAGATCATCCAGAATTCATTACGTGCTGAAGGTGGTACCGCTTCCGTTTGCAGACTCGCGGAAGCAGCAAGCCTCTACTGGGGGAAGTGGAATGCTCAATTGGGTGGTCGTGGAACACCGGGGTGGCGGGAAAAGTGGACCGTCTGGGCTAACCGTACGGCCGACCTGATTCAGAGGGACGAAGCAGACCATGTCACAGATGTCGAGCGAGCCCTTGGTGTAGAATGGGTCACTACCGAGGCCGGCGGCGGTGGTGGTGGTGGTGGTGGTGGTGGTGGTATTCACATTAGGAAGACGGGCAACGTCGGGGGTTTGCGTGGAACCCCCGACGGTTGAACCTGAAGGCCTAGGCTTTTTGCGAGTTTATGGGTTTGTGGGGTTTGTGAGGTTAATGGATGTGTGTGTTTGAGCGCATGGACTTGCGGACTTGGATATGTTATGCATAAGCCCATTCCATTCCATTCCATATACCGAAGAATATATTTTTTTTTCTCTGGTCTCTGGCAAGCAGCTATCAGCTATGATAGATTTAAAACCAAAAAAAAAAAAAAAAAAAAAAAAAAAAAGATAAATGGCCAAATGTGGATGGTATGTTTTATGTGTATCTCTCTCTCTTTATTGTTGCTATACATTTTGTACATGCACATCTCCATACATGTTGTACATGCATATCTCCGTACACACACACACACATCTCTCACATACATACATCCATCCACTCACATCCCTACTCACACACACACACACACACACATGCACCCCCCACCGATAAAAATAAAATAAAAAAAAATAAAAAAAAACCAAGCTCCCACAACGCAAATAACAAAAAAAAATCATAATAATACCTCTCTCTCCCCCTACCCCACCTCCCCTATATTATTATAGCAATCCTATGTAGGAGTCACTGCTTTTACATACATAGATAGATGGATGTAGATGGTTCGGATGTATGTATGTGTGTGTATGTGTGTGTGTGTGTGTATATATATTTGGGTATGTATATATGTATATATATATATGTCTTCCACGGCGTTTTTTTCCCTCCCCGCTCAAGCTCCGAAGCCCGTTTCTTTTGTTTTTGGCACCACCGGCTTTTTTTTTCAGCCCACTCACACTCGCTTTATTTGTTTGTTTATTTATTTAGTTTAAATTTTTTTTTTTTTTTTTTTCGCCGACGAGACTTCTATTTTGGAGCGGCTGGCTGGCTGGCCGGCTGGGGGGGCAGTGCTCGTGTCGTGCCCCGTATCGGTTTGTTCGCGACAAAGTTTTTATTTATTTTTATTTTTATTTTTATTTTTTTTTGGTGGAGGACGGAATAAGACGGAACTGAATGCTCCGAGAAGTCATGTGGGATGTCAGTCAGTACTTTTCTTTTTTTATTTTATTTTATTTTATTTTTATATTTTCTATATATACAGTCGAGTCGCGTTGCGGGAATCTTTGCGTTATAAGAATATGAATAACGTGGACAAAGTCACAAGTCCAGTATTGTTTGTTTGCTTGCTTGTTTGCTTGTTTACTCTACTCTTCGGGCGTTGCTATGCAGGACAGCGGGTGGTTGGTAGTTGTTGGTAGTTGCTTGCAGTTGGGCTTGCAGTTGGTACTTACTAGTTAGGACACTTCCACATGTGCCACGCTAGAAACTCATTTCTCAGTTTCCTAGTTTCCCAGCACCCAACAACACCCGCCATCGGCAATTCCACGCTTCCCTGGTATGTCGGGAGTGGGCATACAATATACAATATAATCCTAGGCCTCGGCTCTTTTTTCCCCGTCTCAGCCTCCCTGGTAGCAGCAGGGGAGAGGTAGAGGAAAACAGGGTGGCTAAAGGGGGGGTGAAAACAAAAACAAATCTCGACTGAAGGCTAGCGGATACGGAAACGTTGAGAGTCGGGAGGAAGGGAGGAGGGGAGGAGAGGAGGATAGATTGCGCTTGCGGCTGTGGGATAAGGGCTGGTAGTGTGTAGCTGTACTAGTAGATCATCCAACCTCGCGATTCTCGACCGACTCGGGTGATTAGTCTTTTCGCCTTGGGGGGGAAGAGGCGGATCTCCGGTCTGCTAAGCCTGCGGCCATGGACACCCTCCCAATGCTGTAACCGCGTTACGGATGCTGATTATTGCTGATTATTGCTGGATATTGCTGGTTGCCGATTGCCGATTGCTACGTGACATCGGCAGCCCGCCTACTATGGTACATGTACTTGTACATGTACTTTGGGGTAACTAAGTCTCTGCCCACCTCCCATAGCTCGCTTGTGTGTGTCGGTGGGCAGAGACTTAAGAGTCAACACACACCCCAAGTAACAAAGTCAAGTACATGTACAGTACATACGTTCATACTTTCATACACACACATACACACATACACACATACACACATACACACATACACACATACATACATGTAATATACCGCGCGATCGGAAGTGCAGGTCGGGCCACTAGTTCAGCCAGCACCTAGCCTCCTCTACCCCGTTTAGGGGGGGGGACCTGGAGCCAGGTGTTCGTCGAGCGTCTCAACCACCGCATCCGCTCTCGTCGTGATTCCTGTCGTCCATCATCTACCCAGCCAAGGGACCCTGCTCCCCCCAATCCACATGCCAATTTCCACAACTATCGCTTCTCTGTCTGCCGACCAGCCCTCGCTAGGGGAATTATACTCGGCCCGCCCGCCGTGTAAGAGACCGTCGCAGTCCTCGTGGTTGTGTGGAAATCGTCTCCGGTCCCAGGATGCAAGCCACAGCTTCTCGCTTGCAAGGTGTGGGGATCGGGTGGAGATGGGGTGGAGATGAGGTGGAGATTTGGTTTTGGTTTCGCTCCCTTCAACAGCATCTCAGACAGCATCCAGGATCGTTGTCCGACCGGCGCTCAATGGCCCCTGCATCTGCATTGCGTGGATATTGCATTAGCGGCTGTACGTTAAAGGAGAAGGTTGTCAGGACTTTGTTAGAGTGTGCGCAGGGTTGGTAGTACGTTGCTCGTACTGGTGTGCTTGAACAGAGAGTTCTTGTACTATACGCAGGGTTGAGCCCTCGTCGGTTCTGTGTTGCGGCGGCCCCACCAGCAACCCGATGCGGCGGGCCCTGAGTATATTGTGCACAACAGCTTGACAAGGCCTAGTATTCAACGGGTCGGCCCCAAAATCCGGTGCGCTGCTTGTTGTTGATGCATTAATTAATTAATGTATTGGAATTGTGTTAATCTTAAATTCCTTTCCAGGACCTCTCGATACTCCGTACTCCATCCTCTCTCTACGTAGGGTCAGGTCAGACTTCAGACTGTCTGTCTTGTATCCCGACAGCGGGGCTGGGATGCGTTGCTTGCTGCGGCGCTAAGAGAAAGCGGTGTTTTGTACTATGCGCGAGGCGAGCAAGCAAGCCTGCTCTCCTGTTCTCTAGTTCTCCTGCTCTGCTGCTCTGGCGGAGTTCTACGGGGACAGTCTCCGTCTAATCTCCTCGCTGGAGCATCGTGTCCGCATAGGGGGCGCCTCCTGTTTGGTGTTGATTGTGAAGGGAAAGCCATAGGATCCCGTTTTGGTAGTGCTGGACAGTTGTTCCTGGCAGGTCTCGTACTGAGTAAGACGGTGAACTAGCCTAACTAGCGCCCCGGCATCCTCCGCTGGAACTAACTGTAATTTGTCCTTGTACAGGTGCGTACTTGTGCTTGCACTTGCACTCTGTACTTGGCGTACAATATACACATTTGCTAGTCCTTGGCCGTGGGCTCTTGGGTTGTGGTGGCAGCTGGGGATAGCTACTTGGCGATGGAGGCAATCGTCGGTGAGGGCTTCCTCAGCAGCGGGCCTCGGGAGCGGCGGTTGCACGAGAAATCATGCGGAGTCAACGCAGGTGAGCACTGGCACTACTACGCACGCTGCACGGAGTACATGGCTGTACGCGCACAGTACAATATACAAGTCGAGTAAAAATACAGCAACAAGTACCGTCCGTATGTTGACTCTTGACTTCGCCAGTTTCTAAATGCAAATCTCTCAACTCGGCGCGAAAGTCTCCGCGCCTCATCTCGCTAATCTCGGGCAGTACTAGGTATTATTCCGAGTCGTATTCTTGGCTGGGCTCAAGTAATTTTTGGGGACCATTCAGGAGCATCGTCATCGGCCTCGCGATCAACAGCGTATTATCTCGTTCTTGCTAAGACTGCGGGTGTTGCATAGAGTGACTGGTGATACTTGATGCAAGGGGCACGGGCCATGTTGGAATACCCAATGATCCCCCCCCGTCTTCGTACGGATAATTTGTTTCCTACCGTTTATCACGCCAGCAACAGCTCTCCGCACTGTTGCAAAACGGCTCTCGACTGGTCCAAGCCAATGGATCTACCCTATCTCCCACTTTCTGCTGGTTCCTATGAGACGTTATCGCGCTGTGGGGAAGGAGCCGAGATTGGCACAGCACCACGCAAAATAGAACTTGGACTTGCTCGTGAGCACTGCTGCACATCTCTGAAATAGCCTGGGATAGTGCTAGCGTCACCCGCTTCGCGTGTAGCCCTGGCCACGCCTCACGGTTGCTTTTTTCAGCCTCGGATGGCATGTACCATAGTATGCGCAGAGTACGGAGTACTCTGTTCTACCCGTAGTCGATGCACTGGATCGATCTGCCAGCGAACTTGATCCATGATCAGTGGATCCCCGTCTCATCTCTCTTCTGCTGACTTCAGGAGTTTTTCGTTACGCGGCAGCGAACGGGTTGGCATGGGAACATGCTGCGTACGACGGCATCTAGGCCCTGCCATACGCCCAGGCCGGGAGCGGAGGCGATGCAGCCGTGGGTTCTGCTGCCCTTTGCGTGTGCCAATGGCCTGTTTCCTGTTTGCAGTTGGGATTAAGCTACTGCGTGATACGGAGGACAGCGGGCCATCTCGCAAAGGAACCGTACCGTGTAGATATTGCATGTACTTTTCCTGTGGGGCACAAGGATTGTGCCACCCGACAAAGTGGATGGGTCCACATCCATCGAGGCTCTGGCCCTAAAAATATGCGTTGCTAGAGGCCGTGCAGCGTGCTGTAGGGTACGGGTTGGTGGATCGGCGCTGCCCTGTCGTCGCTGGCGACTTGGCTCAACTCGGTGCTTGGCCTTTCTATTCCTGCCCCGCTCGCAGCAATCACACGCCCAAGCTCTGCTCTCCTGCTATTGCCACGCCAACCTCGTTTTACCAACCTCGTTTTGCTAACCTGATCGCGCCGCTGTATCGTACCAGTGCTCTGTGCTCCTCCGCCACGGACTCTAGACGCCCCGAATCCGGTCGGCATGCAGCTTAACACCCTCTGCTCACTGCTCAGCCCGCACACACACCAGATACGCCCTAATATCCTAATCCGCCGCCTCGTGCCGGCCCCGTCTGTATACCCTCGCTACAGCCCGCCCACGTCCTCACTTGTGCCCGAATGGGCGTGATATCGATGCCGGGCAGCGTGTCCGTCCTGCCCGTGGCATCGAGACCAATGGATCTAGACGTGGGATTGTGTCTGGGCTCTCTGCGTCTTCGTGCAACACCCGTGGTTCATTCTGCCCAATCGCTGTCGCCCGCAAACGGAGTGCCTGTGTTTTCCTTGTCTCGTACCCTGTCCAATGGATCCCCTCTCGATGCATATAGCAACCGGGACTTCGACACCGCCTGCTCAGCTGAAGCTCGGCAGAGGCACCAAGGGTTACCAACGCAGCTGGTGGCGCAGGGTGCTAGCATGCATCCTTGAACATGCAGAAAGGCCCAAAACATCTACAAAAAGGTACAAAAGGTCTCGTATCTCCCTCAATCCAGCTCGCTGCTTCCCTTCTCATCACAGCATACGCATCGCCTACTAGCTAGCACAACTAGGGGCTAGGGGACAATCGTTAACTCTCGTTAAGGAGGATCTCATTTTTCCGTTTTAGGATGTCGCCATTGGCACCACCGCTTTTGGTTGGTAGTAAGTTTACACTGGATGATCTCCGCTGTTGCATGGCGCTAGTACTGATGCTTCTCTGCTCGTTGTAGGACAGGTGGTTGCGGGAAGCACGCAGTCATCACAGTTACCACAGTTCCTTACAAACAATGTATGTCCTAAACCACCGCCGGGTCCCCTGATATCGCCGTTGCTCCTTTGGAATATCATTCATGCTGACGGGCGCCCGTAGCCTTTGCCTAACGGTTTTCCTTGGGGTCTTCTCAATGCCAACACCAGCAATCCTATTGGTCCTTCTCCAAACACCGGTTCGTCTTGCCAACCTGGAGTGTGATTCCATTTTCTCATATCAAAACAGGTGTGACCCGGACTTATGATTTCACCATCAAGCGGCAAAGGAAATCTCCTGACGGAGTCCAACGGGATGTAATCATCGTTAACGGGCAATATCCGGGGGTGAGTCACCGATTGCCAACGAAATCCTTTTTCTCCTATGAATGATTTGAACCGCTGACATCCTCTACGAAGCCCACAATCCAAGCCAATTGGGGTGACATGATCCAGGTTACAGTGCATAATCAAATCACGGGCCCTGAAGAAGGAACGGCCTTTCATTGGTAAGTCTTATGTTTGCTGCTTCGAAAGGATGAACCGCGGCTAACTTGGTGTTTTTATAGGCACGGGTAAGCAATATAGATCGATATCAATCGAGCCCTTCGCGGTCGCTGGGGCTTGTTATGCGGTTGCTAATAGATCTCTAGACTATTACAATCCGGTACCCCTTATATGGATGGCGTCCCGGGAGTGACGCAATGTCCCATCCCGTCCGGTAAATCTTTCACATATACATTCCAGGCAAACCAAGTCGGCACGAGTTGGTGGCACAGTCATTACAGCGCTCAATATTCCGGCGGAGCCCTCGGTGGTGAGTTTATTAGCCTTTGGTGTCTTGAATATTGATTGATAACGTGTACCCTTAGCTATGATTATATACGGACCTAATCACGTTCCTATTGATCACGATGTTGGACCTATGCTTCTCACCGATTGGTATCATAGACCCTACTTGGATGTCGTTGAGCAGGTCATGCAGCCGGTGCCGATCGTTGGAGGCCAACCGAATGTCGGTCTGCCGAACAGTTTTTTTTTTAATACTTATTCGTCCTCCTAACAAGCTTCTAGGTTCCCGCCATTATTCCTCTATCTGATAACAATCTTATCAACGGCAAGAACAACTTTGATTGTTCGCTGATTACCGACGGTACTCCCTGCTCGCCGAATGCCGGCATCCCGAACTTCAGATTTAGCCCTGGGAAGCGAATGAGGATACGTCTTATCAACGCTGGCTCTGAGGGTACCCAAAAATTTAGCATCGATGGCCATGAATTGAGCGTTATCGCAAACGACTTTACCCAGATCGTTCCTTACACCACGAAGATTGTAACTCTAGCGGTAGGCATCTAGTCGGAAGAGCGCTCATAGGGTCGTTTCTAATTAGAATGTAGGTTGGTCAACGTGTAGACGTTGTCGTTGTGGGTCTTGCGAATGCTACGGGAGCCTACTGGATTCGCTCAACGATGGGCGAATGCTCCGCTACTACGCAACCCAACGCATTGGGTATCGCCTATTACCTTCATGACGCCTTGAAAACCGCTCCAACCACCTCAGCATGGCCAGACGACACTGACCCATGTGCCAATGTGAGTTTTATTTGATTACTTATGACTAAGGGAGTCGCGCTAAGCGTTATGAAGGATCCTCTCGAACAAACGGTCCCTTGGTTCCCTATCACTCCTACTCCAACACCGGCTGTTACCCAAACTATTGAGATTGGTACAACGATTAATGCAACGGGCAACTTCCTTTGGACCATGAACGGCTCTGCGTTTAGAGCTAACTATAACAATCCTGTCCTACTTCTTGCGAAGGCGGGCAATACTTCCTACCCATTTGATCCTGTATGTTTGAAGATTGCCCCAGTCAATTACAAATGCTAACAGATCCAAGCAATGGAATGTCTACAACTTTGGGAGCAACTCTTCGATCCGCCTGATAGTCACTAACAACTCGCCTGCTGCACATCCCATGCATCTTCATGGCCACACTATGTCGGTGCTAGCCACGGGGGTCGGCGTCTGGGATGGGACAATTACAAACCCTAGCAATCCCCTACGCCGCGACACCCAACAGCTTGTGCCGTTTGGTGGATTTGCAGTTTTCCAATTCGATGCGGATAACCCAGGAGTTTGGCCATTCCATTGCCGTATGTATAACAGTCAATCGGCCTATTCGTGCCTTGTGCTTGCAGTCGCTGATCGTTTACAGACATTGCTTGGCACGTATCTGGTGGTCTATATGTGAACATTATGGAGCGCCCTGACGATATTGTGAACATCGACGTGCCATCTAGCTTAGCTCAGACTTGCCACGAGTGGGGCACCTTTACCAACACTTCAGTCCCGAACCAGATTGATTCTGGAGAGTAAGGTTGGTTGGGGCGTTGACTTGGCCTCGTTCTAAAGGGACGGTGGAATGTTTATTCAATGTTCGAATTTATATATGTATTAAGAAAGGGACGGAACGCGTTTTGGATATCACGATTTTATGGACGGATCTCTTTTGTAAGCGGGCGATTTGAGACTTGACTGGTATAGATGTGGTGAGCTGCTGTTGTAGGACGTTGTCTGAGCTAGGCTAATCTAATTATGTTGTTTTATTCTTGAACCAGCTACCTTCTACCGTGGAGGGGAGGGTGCGGGTGCGGAACGGGATCTAGAACAGTAGTGAGGGCGCCAGAGTAAACTCCGGAGTGCCCCCCCGCTTTTCCGCGCCCCCCTCCCCCAGGGATGACGACAATACGCAGGTTTACGGGCGGGCTCCCGAAGGATACTACCCGGTCGTGCGATTGACGCTCGTCGTCGTGTTGGATCCGGGGGGTCAACCCCGCAGCCGCGCGGTCTGCCCGTAAATGGCATTTGAGGGCGGTTTCCCAAAGGGGGTAATAACGTTTTTTTCGGCCCTTTCTGCTAAGGGGGTGGGGGTTCCTTCCTTAACCTGTGTCGGCCATTGCCGAAATCATGCCTTTCTCGGTTTGTTTGTTGTTGCTGTTGTTGTTTTCTCAAAACGGAAACAACGAAGGATAGATGACCGTACTATTAAAACAACGAGAGGGAACATGGCTTCGACAACTACACCAACAAAATGGAAAAGGCCGAAATCATAACGATCGGCCTGGAGGCTGCCGGCCTCGCCCTCGGCCTGGCGGAACTCGTTTACGCTGCGATGGAGTACCATCGCAAACGGTCTCCCGCTCCCCCCATCATCCCCACCGCCAACGTTCCTCCCACCCTCCCTGCCGGCACCACCATGGTGGTGATCGACGCCCGCCTCCTCGCCCTCCTCTCAGCCGCCGCCGCCTCCCAGACATCTCCCTCCCCTCCCTCCAACACGGCCGCCACCGACCCTCAGGCGGACCCTACAACCCCCCCTCCATCTCCTCGACCGCCGCCGACCTCCCGGCGGTCCACCAATCGGAGCCGGGCTCCCCAGTGGTAAGGGAACCCCCCACACCTCAGCCACTCGTTTTCACTGACATTGTCTTGAAGGTGGCCCCTAACGGGGACATTGAGCTCTGGTCCCTGGCCCCCCCCCGGTGCTCGCCCTCGCCACCCTCGTCCGCGTCTCCCTCGCCGCCGGCGCCTGCGTCTCCGGCGCCCGTGTCCCCCGCCACTTCCCGCTCCTCCTTCCTCCTCCCGATCCCGGGCTCTTTCCCGGCGGACCCCCGCCCAGCCAATGGGGGGGTTAGGAGAAGGGCGGCGGTTTCGTCGGATATTTAGTTTTGGTTTTTTGGTTTCGTTTTTGCTTGTTTTTTGTTTTCTTTCGTTGTTGCTCTTTTTTTCCTTGCCTTTGTAGTTAGCTGGCTTTTTGGGAGAGACCATTATTAATTTCTAATAATTTTACTTTATTTTGCATGGAAACCTGCTCGCCTTTAACATCTTCTTGTGCCGTGTGTTTTAGTGTGGTGGTCCCGATCGCAACCCCTGTCAGGGAATAGGGGCCACCCAAACTTAGTGTGCCCCTATTATGCCATGCCGGGTTCTCAGAAGGCGAATGTCTTTGTCTTGCGCGCCCAACTTGTCATTTAGAACCTATCTATATTATCATCTAACTACTGCCTATATAATATTCTCAACACTATGACCGGGGAGTCGGTAGCGGGAGGAACTGTGGCGCGGGTAGATCCCGCGATAATGCAAGCAGTTCTCGCCTTGATGCAGGCAGTTTTTGCCTTGATGCGGGCAGCCACCGCACTGAAGAGGTCTGCTGTAGCGGTTTCGAGGGGAACTGCGGCAGTGGTAGTCAGGGGGGGAACCGCCCCAGAGCGGATGCGGTCAGCTACCCCATGTAGGAGGCCCACAACGGCGGCGGTGAGGTAGCCCTCGCGGGACCGGGGGAGGGGGCTCGCAGAGTGATTAACGGATACTTCCCACCCTTTGGTAGTGACGGCTTTGAGTGGCGCCCCGTCTATATTGGTACCGTCTGGGCTCACTCCTAGGCTCCCGCTGTTTGCCGCCTGCAGTGCAATTTTTGCTCGGTGTTCTAACACATTTTTAGCTCTTTCTCTTTCCGCTATCAAGGTTAATAGGGATGAACGCACTGAACCTGTGGAATTTTCGATAGATGGGTTCGCCATGCCGCATCTCTGTAATATGGGTACGTAAATTCCACGCATCCCATGGCAGCTCAGCCATGCATCCCTCTGATTTGCGGAAGGGACACTCTGCCCTCAGCTCCGCTAGGGCTCGCTTCACCGGGCCCTCGACATCCGAAATCGCCCCACAGGCTTTAAGTGCCCATATCTCGCGGAACAAGCGTGTTGTACTATCATCATTGGGGTAGTTACTGGGGATGAGAACTGCGATCGGAAGGCCAGGAGGTTGTGGTAAGGGATTCTGGTCGAGGGGACAGGTGGGGGAAATCTTAACCGCTGAGACAAGACAATCGGCGCAGAAGGCATGGCCGCATGGCGTCTCCATGGCATTCCAAAGCACACTGAGGCAGATAGGGCAGCGGAGGTTTGAGTCGACTGGAGTTGTGGGGGTACATTGGCGCATTTCCCATCTTCTGGCGATTTGGCTGTGTTCAGATTTTGCTCTGCGGACACCCCAGGCCACAATTCCCTCGGGCGTTGTGATCGTTGGGGGCGGGGTAGGAAACATCTGGCGTAGAGTTTTATGAGGGCGACGGAAATATGAAGTGGAATAAGTGGAGGGGAGGAACCTCTTATACAGTTTGCAAAATCTAAGCCCCGGAAGGTAATACCAATTTCGGCAGTGCTGTTGTCATATGTGGTTGCATAGCGGATGGGGGAAGACGCTAGGGGATATGGGGACTTTGCTGGAGGACGAATTGGTTGGGGACGACGCTAAGGAAGATTGCCGAGGCCGTTGAAGCTACTTCTTGGAGAGAAAATTGTCGATGATTTCCTCGTGTCTTGAACTGATAAATTCTCGAGATGTCAGTAAACAACAGCCCCCCGTTGCTAGTAGATACTGTGCTTTATAAAATACAGGTAGCTGGATAAAGAAGTGAGACCTAGATAGCGTATAACAGCATCTTGTCATAAGGCCTGCTAATAGCCCAAAAGTGATTGTAGAATACCCTCCAGAGTATACAATATCAAAAGTTTATGCTTGGTGTCTGAGTCAATGAAAGTAGTATCATGCAATCCAACTTTATGACATGGTAGACAGTCAAAGCAAAGAAAGTGAGAAAGCTATAGAGGATATATTAAATAGTAACTGGTGACGGAGCCACGAGAGCTCGGACCATGGAGTGAGCCTTGCTCGCATTGCTAAGGTTTGCGGCTTGCAAACCCCTTAAGAGACCAACGAGGATACTTCTTATAACTTTCTCGGTCAACACACCTATTGTACATAGACCATCGTTAGCATAGACCGACTATATATACCACGAACCTTGAACATGTATACGAACCACTAGTTCATAGCCTCGCCAAGACAATCGCCTAATCATGATCCCATATGAGTACTTGCGACTACCTACCCAGACCTTAACATAACTTTAGTGACTCAGAATTAAATTTCTATAATAGTGCATAAGTGCATGGTAAATATAAGATGTGATAAGATTTTGAGATGGGCACATAGACAAAACTCAATAAAATAAGCGATTTTTTATTACATAAATCCGGACCAATGGGATTTTGGTAACTACATACTAAGAATTAACATTGAGTCACCAAAATCCCATTGGTTAGAAAATTTTTTATTAATGTAGCCGCACATCACTTTCAATATTGTAATATTTCAATATATTAATGTTGTAACTCGATAAAGTGTTAACATATCAGTAATCATGTCTTGGGACTATCCACATAAATATACAACTGATGCCAAAAGGCATGAGGCTGATCATGCTAAAGTTAAGAAGTGTTACAATTGTACGTAGAAATCCGTAGAAGCCCATAGACTTGTAGAAGTGAGGCAGGATCAATTGGAGATACCGGAACTGTTACATGAACTGATAGTCCACTTTGAGGCTTTTCAAAGGGGACTCATAGTTATGTGGTTAAGTCCATCTAGGAGTCTGTGAGAAAGGACTCAGTAGATGAACTCATGAGTCTGTCTTGAGAGTTCACAAAGGAGGACTTAGTAAATGAACTCACTGGTGAGGTCACAATACCTATATAAAGAACCTATAAGCATGTAGCTAGAAAAATCTCATTGATAATACTCTAGTTCCAATATACATTATTTGAGCTAAATTAATTACGCATATCTTATTCTTATCATATCCATGATGTTTTATTGTTACAAGTGTTAGAACATACCCTTAAGATTCATAACATAATTGCTTACCAGAACTAAAGCAATTCTTCCAAACTTGGAGGTTATTTAGTAGTAGGTTTATATAAATGTATTGCAATTGAGAAACTAACATAAGTAATTAGATATATAGTTAATGAAAATAGGGTCAATGACTATTAGTTTATTATAGATATTTCTATCAGGATGGTATATTACTTGGTTAATAAGTGTGACCAGAATGAGGGATTTAATAAGAAGGAAGTGAAGAAGTTTTTGATGGAGGTTAAGACTATTGTGGGAGCTTTGCTCAACATGCAAAAGATAGAAGGATTAGTCAGGTATTATCAGAGTTTGATTGAGGATACTATTGGATTGACTCTGGATTGAGGACATGTAGCGGATATTATAGTTTAAGAGAAATAGTAGAGGCATGCTGCTATACATGTTTCGAAAACAGCAAGAAAACAGCATGGAGAGGCATGCTGAGAGGCATGCTTTGAAGACAGCAAGAAAACAGCATGGAGAGGCATGCATTGAAGACAGTGCAGAGATAGTGAAAAAAAACATGCTAAGATATATATATCAAAGACAGCATGCAGATAGCAAGAAAAGGCATGCTAAGAGGCATGCATTAAAAACAATGAGAAAACGGCACAGAGAGGCATGTATTGGAGACAGCACGGAGATAGTAGAAGAAATATTCTGAGAGGCATATATTGGAAACAGCATGGAGATGGTAAGAAGAAATATTCTGAGAGGCATGTATTGAAGACAGCGAAAAAACAATGAGGAGAGGCATGCATTGGAAATAGTATAGAGAGGTATACTACAAGGCATGTATTGAAGACAGCAAGAAAATAGCATGGAGAAATATGTCTTGGAGACAGTACAGAGATAATGAGAAGAGGCATGCTGAAAGCCATGCATTAGAGATAACGAGAAAGTAGCACAAAGAAGCATGTATTGGAGACTGCACAGAAATAGCAAAGAGAGGCATACTGAGAGGCATACCTTAAAGACAATAAGAAAACAGCACGAAGAGGCATATATTGGAGATAGTGCAGAAATAGTAAAAAAGAACATGCTGAGAGGCATGTATTGGAGATAGTAAGAAAATAGCATGGAGTGGCATATATTGGAGATAGTGAGTAGATGTCACGAACGTAGATTCCGGGTGCTTGAAAAGCAAGGTAAAACTACTTTTATTCGACAATTCAAAGCTAAAGAGAAGAAAAGATTCAGAAGGAGACCTCGAGTTTATATATATGTAAAAGAATAGCTCTCGAACTTCCAATTTGGGTACCTCGAGCCGGACGACGTCACGGTGCTTGGATCCGCAGGATAATGATGAGCAGTTAGGCTTGTAGTGAGGTTGGGCTTGAGTTCGAGCCAGCAAGCTATGCTGCTTGTAGTAAGAGCTTGCGGCGAGGCTTGTAAATGGGCCTATATACCGTCGCGTATGGCTAGTGTTACGAACCTCCGATCGCCTCCACAAGCCGCATCGAGCCGCATGAGATCATCGCCGGACCTACGAACCTCGCGCAAAGCCCTCGAACCTATATACGGACCTCAACCGCGCTACCCAACGAACCTACGGACCCAACGAACCTACGGACAGACCAACCGCAAACCACCACCACTCGTAGTATAGCCAGCAGGCCCAACTACGGCTGGCATGGCTCTTGACAATTCGTGGCGGGTTCGTGAGCTTCCTCTTCTTATGTATATAAACGCGAGCCCTCCTTCTATACCTCCTCTCTTCTTTAGCTTTGAATCATCGAATAGAAGTAGTCCTACCTTGCTTTCCAAGTGCCCGGAATTTACGTTCGTAACATAATTTAAAGCTCACCCAACCCTTTAGCAATCCAAGTGGACGGATTTCAAATACACCACATCCTCGATCGGCCTCGACGAGCGCAGTCCTAACTCGACGTAGCAGCCCCCGAGCCGAACGATCCTTACGAAGCAAGCAAGACAACGGACCAAGTCCTGAAGGACCTACGAGGCAAGAAAGCCCTAGAACGACTAGGCAAGTACGAAGCAAAAAGTAAAGCAAGACGAAAATCATAAGAACAAAGAAGACAACATGGCTCGAGACGCTGACAACGGGCTGACCAGCCACATATCCATATCCGAGACCTTAGATGAGTCTCCCGATACCCTCGAACGTCCCGCCGGCCTTCCGAGCCGCAAAGAAACCCTTTACCAAAGGGCTAACGAAGACGAGAATCCCGCCTTTACGAAAGCCGAATTCCAGAATCTACTAGAGCACCCAGACATACTCTACAAAGAGATCGTCGAACTAATCTCGAAGACACGAGACCTCCGAGCCTACAGTGAAAACTACCGCGATCAGTTGCAAGAAACGAAACAAGCCCTACAGAAAAGCGAGGCAATCCTCGACAAAGTCATCTCGCAGCCCCACGAACGCACCCCGTCCGACTCGCCAGCTCCCGAGCACACTCGTCATACCGTCAAGTTCCCCGATCCGCCATTGTTCAAAGGCAGCAGTAAAGATGGTATTACCTTCGATAACTGGATAATACAAGTGAAGAACAAGCTCTGAGGCAACGCGGATTCATATCCCACTGAGGAGCTCAAGATTATATACGTTGCCAGACGTACGAGCGGCGAGGCCCTAGCCCTAATATCGCCCCGCCTTAATGACGCAAACTCCCATGCTTACGCCACCCTGAGCGAGCTGTACAAGCACCTCGAGGAGCTTTACGGCGACCCGAATAAGGAACAGAATGCCCGGCAATCCTTCAAGAACCTTACTATGAAAAAGGGCCAGACCTTCCAGGAGTTTTATGCTGTCTTCCTTCGAAACGTCGCCAACGGCAACATAAACCCGCGAGATCTTAAGGACGACCTAAACGACAAGTTGACATGGAAACTTCAGGAATCAGTTGCTACATACTATAATGACCCCGCCGTTTCCACGAGCCAGTTCGCACGGCATTGTACCACCATCGACCAACAGATCCGGAACCAGTTCGAGAAGCGAGACCAAGCTTCAAAGAAGGTAGATGATCCTGACAAAGTAGGCTCGAGGCAACCAAACCGCCCTCGAACCACTACGAACCCGCCGAATACTATACGAACCACGACCCTGAGGACCAGCGGTACTGATTTAAAGTGTTATAACTGCTTTAAGCCAGGACACATATCACGGGACTGCCCGAAACCTAAGACTGAACGAACCAAGCAGATCCTCGCCACGAGAGTAGCCGCACTGGCGGCCGAACCCCCACGAGAACTCGAGGAGTCAAAAAACGAGAGCCCCTGAAGAAAGTCTCCCCTCCAGGGCCAAACGGTATCGAAGTAGCAGAAGTGGACTTGAGCCAGCTACTAGGCGGGAATGCGTTTACCCTCCCATGTACAGTTAGCAATAATGGACTAGGCATCAAGACCTCTTCTCTCATTGATACAGGAGCCAACGGTTATACGTTTATTGATACTAAGTTTGCCAGATTGGCAGAACAATTCCTTGGGGTGACACGGACTCCATTGGAGACCCCATGTAAAGTAAGAGGATTCGACGGGCAGCAGACAACCCCTATTACTCATGCTCTAGAGCTCGCACTCCTAATGGACGGACGACGAACCAAGTTACTCATGCTCGTGGTAGGGTTAGGAGATCACGATATAATACTCGGACAAAAATGGTTCGTCCAGATGGGCGTCCTAATCGACTGCAAGGGCCGAGGACTAATATGGCCCGACGACTGGCCACGAACCAACGGATGGGACAGGATCCTAATAACCACCAAAGAGAACCTAGAACCGGGAAGTATAAACCCACAGCACCAAGAGGACGCTAACCAACGGAACGAACTCATAGCTATGAATGAGTCCTGGAAGCCACGAATTCTCAAATGCGAACCTATAGGTCCGCGAACATGGAGGCGCGAGCTGGTCGACCAATATAGGAAAATGCGGGTCGAGCTTAAGACTCCTACGAATCAAGATGCCCCCTCGAGCACTCGCCCAACCAGTCGTGAGCCGATCAAGCGGAGCAAGCCCTCAATTGATATCTGCGGGATCTCTGCAGCCGCCTTCAGACTAAACCTACGCAAGGAAGAAAATACGTTCTTCGCTACCTCACTATTTGAGATAGACTGCGAGCTCGAAGTTCGAAAGGCTGAAACTAGGCCTATAGACCCTCAACAGCCCGACGAGACGGAGCTTGAATGGCTGAGGAGGGTACTGCCCCCCGAACTTATTGATAATGCGGACGTCTTCTCCCAGGAAGCCTCGAACAAGCTATCGCCACATCGCCCCTACGACCACAGGATCAATATTGATAGCTCGAAGGGACTCGAGATCCTAGGCTATTCCCCCCTTTGTCACCAGTCGACCCACGAACTCCAAGAAACTAAATGCTTTCTAGAAGAGAATCTCCAACGAGGATTCATCGAGCCTAGTCAATCGCCGTTCGCCTCTCCTGTCCTGTTCGTAAAGAAACCAAGTGGCGGGTTACGATTCTGCGTTGATTACCGGAAGCTTAATGACCTTACCCGTAAGGATCGCTATCCACTACCCCTTATCGGAGAAACGCTCGCAAGGCTAGCCAAGGCCAAAGTCTATACAAAGCTCGATATCCGGCAAGCATTCCACCGTATACGAATGGACCCAGACTTAGAAGAGTTGACTACATTCCGCACGAGGTACGGAGCCTACAAATGCAAAGTCCTATGGGAGGGCCTCATAAACGGTCCGGCCACATACCAGAGGTATATGAACGACATCCTCTTTGACTACTTAGATAACTTTTGCACTGCGTATCTTGACGACATATTAGTCTACTCGGAGGACCCCCTCGAGTACGACGAACACGTCTGAAAGGTCCTCGAGCGCCTCCGGGGTGCTGGCCTACAAGTCGATATCAAAAAATCGGAGTTTCGAACTACACGAACCAAGTACCTAGGATTTATCGTATCTACAGAAGGTATTGAGACCGACTCAGATAAGATCCGAGTGGTCAAGGACTGGAACGCACCCACTACGGTCAAAGGGATACAGTGGTTCTTAGAGTTCTGTAACTTCTACCGCCACTTCATTAAAGAGTATGGGCGTATTGCGAAGCCCTAACATCAATGCCGGTTCGGAGTTCATATGAACTCCGAACTTTTGTATGGCAACATATTACTACCCGGCTTGCT